>JACXGJ010000097.1:0-182663 GCA_016801105.1 Esox niger | reverse complement strand
ACATGCCTAATTTTGTTCGAACAATTATTGCACACTTCCTGTAAATGGTATAAACTTCGTTTCACTTCTCAAATATCACTGTGTTTGTCTCCTATATGATATATTTAACTGATTTTTTTCATCCTAAGGACCAACGATTTATGAAGGAAAATCATGGAAATTAACAAGGTTGCCCAAACTTTTGCAGACCACTGTATAATCAATGAGTTTGTTAGCTCTCACGTGGATGCCCTGAGCAGTTTAGATACTGAGCCTTGGGGAGCAGAAAAGAACTGTCAAGAGACCTTCGTAACAAGTTAATGGAACTTTATGAAGATGGAAAGGGATGTAAGAAGATATCCAAAGCCTTGCAAATGCCAGTCAGTACTGTTCAATCATCAATTAAGAAGTGGAAAATGGGATCTTTTGATATCAAACCACAGTCAGGCAGACCAAGAAATATTTCAGCCAGAACAGCCAGAAAAATTGTTCTGGATACAAAGAAAAACCGACAGGTAACATCAGGAGAAATACAGACTGCTCTGGAAAAAGACGGTGTGGCTGTTTCAAGGAGCACAATACGATAATTCTTAAACAAAAATGAGGTGCATGGTCGAGTTGCCAGAAAAAAGCCTTTACAGCGCCAATGCCACCAAAACGTGCAGTTACAAAATGCTTGAAAACACCTTGACATACCTCACAGCTTCGGGAACACTGTTATTTGGAGTGATTAGACCAAAATTGAGCTTTATGGTCACAACCATAATGGAGAGGGGTCAACAAGGCCTATACCATCCCCACTGTGAAGCATGGTGGTGGCTCACTGATGTTTTGGGGTGTGTGAGCTCTAAAGGCACAGGGAATCTTGAGAAAATTGATGGCAAGATGAATGCAGCATGTTATCAGAAAATACTGGCAGACAATATGCATTCTTCTGCACAAAGCTGCGCATTGGGACGCTCTTGGACATTCCAGCATGACAATGACCCTAAGCACAAGGCCAAGTTGACCCTCCAGCGAATAATTTTTGAAGGTTCTGGAGTGGCCATCACAGTCTCCTGACCTTGATATCATCGAGCCACTCTGGGGAGATCTTAAACGTGTGGTTCATGCAAGACGACCAAAGACATTGCTTCACTCACCATAGAGTTCCAAAGTTCCAGGCTTCATCTGGTAGCAACATTAGTACAAGAACTGTATATCGGTTGCTACATTAAATGGGTTTCCATGGCCAAGCAGCTGTACACAAGCCTCACATTAACATGTGCAATGCCAAGCGTTGGCTGGAGTGGTGTTAAGCACGTCCCCATTGGTCTCTGGAGCAGTGGGGACATGTGTTCTCTGGAGTGATGAATCACGCTGCACTACCTAGCAGTCGGATTGATGAATCTGAGCGTGGTGGATGCCAGGAGAACACTACCTAGCGGAATGCATACAACCTACTGTAAAGTTTTGTGGAGTTGAGATAATGTTCTGGGGCTGTGTTTCAGGGTTTTGGCTAGACCTCTTAGTTCCCTTAATGCTACAGGATACAAAGACATTTTAGGCAATTGGGTGCTTCAAACTTTGTGGCAACAGTTTGGGGAAGGGCTTCACTGTTCAAGCATGACTGTGCCCCTGTACACAAAGCGGGGTTCATAAAGACATGGTACAATAAGGTTGGTGTTGTGGAACTCGAGTGGCCTTCACAGAGTACTGACCAGACTATCACTCTGACATAGCTCCAAGGGAAACTTCCAGAAGGACAACCATCTCTGCAGCACTCCACTAATTATGCCTGGATTGGTAGTGGCATGACCGCCCACTTTAAGTTTGCCAGAAGGCACCTGGTGTGGCTTGGGGACTTGGTTGTGCGCTTGGGTGGCCTAAGAATTGGAGAAACTCCCCAAAAACATGTGTTCCAAGCATTATACGCAAGAAGACGTAATGTGATAGCTGCCAAAGGTGCTTCAGCAAAGTACCATTTTTTAAAAAGGTCATAACCTGCATGATGTGAAGGGGTCTGAATACTTTTCAAATTCACTGTAAAAAAGTTTACAAATCCACTTAGTATCACTAAGGCATCATGCAGCAAGGTAGGCCACAGTTTCATAAATCGTAGGTCAAGCAACAACAATTTCTGCAAGTAAAAAACACAAAACACGCACAAAGCAACACACATCATAGCACAAAGTGCCCCATACACACAAACACACAGGACAATACACTGCTCCACACTTGGTCCTGGCCTTGTTCCAGTAACAGTGTGTAATGTGCTGAACTGCAGGCCAATACAGTAGGCTTCTATCGTCCCCTGTTAATTAGGACTGCATTCTTTCAATCTAATAAAGTACATTACTTCTGAACTACTTGTCATGGAATTCACGGCATTGTGAGCAAACGCACTAGATATAAGGGAAAAGACCTGGTTGTAAATCTAGTTTTAACATTATTCTGAATTATGAAGAAACTCTAATTGCAGATGATATAGCTCTTAGTCTTGATGTCCTGAATTAAAAGCATAAAACATTTCTGAGTGCCACTATGAAAATAGTGCTGAGAAGTTTAAAAGAATTATTACATTCAGTCAAACCGTCTATAACAAGATTGATGTCAAAGGAGTAAATAAAGTTGAAATTGTCATTCCAATGTCCATTAAAATATTGTGCAGATGCTGTGCCACTAGTACTCTTTTAGGTTAGTTCAGTTTCAGTTTTTGATTATTATTTTGATTATGAAATGGGATATGAAATGCTGTAATGTCAAGAGATTATTGTGGAATGGGTTTGATTTGAGTTTCCCTTTCTATCTTCCCATAAGTCACTGACAGGGCTCCACCAATGGGATGCGAGAACAGAGAGTTTTAACTGGGCAGATTGGGAGCTGCCTTTCCATTGGGGCGGGATGGCCAAGGGCCCAGATGTAGCAGAAAATAACTGTTGACATTTTTAATACCACTTCAAGTCAAATTGTGGTGAAATTGGTCTTAAATTGAATTTGAAGTTCCCACCGCTGTTAGAGCAGAAAGCCTACTGCTAACAATAAAGTTACAGGCTATAGTTCATGGGACTGTGATACACCCCAAAAAACTGAGAAATTAGGGGCATTTGTTGAAGGAACAAACGTTTTTGTGCTTCTCATACTTAATATGAGATTCCATTGCTTTTGTTCCCATAGTGTATGCAAGACTTCTTGCAAAAAACGAATTAGGCTTAGAAATTAGGCATTTTCCATACCTTCAACAGATTTAAGCCACAAAGCAAAGTTGTTGTTAAAAAAAAAAACTGCATAAGACAATCTAAGACTTTTCAAGGCCTATTATTTAGATAAATTAATTTTGGACTGGATAAGGACCCGTGGACACCCTGGATAAGTTGCATGGGTTTTGGTGTCACACGCCATGAGACCTACCAACAGTCTGTTATAGTAATCCAGATCTAAAAAATTTGGGATAAGAGTGTATTATGCTGATGAATCTCAAACCAACCCCTATCTCTTACACACTTGCTTGGAGTGTCCTACATAGACGCATGTTGCTAACGAAACTAGGAGGGTGACTTCTACAAAGTGACTAGGGTTTTATTAAAAACACATCAACTTCAGGACAACTTCGTCTCTTGAATAATGCAAATAAAGTTGAATCGAATCAACCAATCTAATGGTCCACAGTTACTCAACAAAATGTAGAATTCTAATTTACAAATCATATCAATTAAGAAGATGAACATCATCAACAACTGAACATTTCATTGAGGGAATTTCATTTTGCTTGTGTTGTGTCTCGAAATCAGATGTCGTTTCACTATATCTCAAACTCCCTCTAGCCCCCTCCTCTTCCTCTTCCACAGCCCTGCCCCCAGTCCACCACTCCTGCAGTACTGAGAAAACACACAACTATTGAGTCCAATGTTCAGCGGCAGAGCACACTGTACCAAATTTCACAGCAAAATAATAGGCTCAAGGTAATCCCCTCTCCAACAGTGGGTTTAAAGCAAGACTGGCAGCAGTGTGGCACAGAGGTGCATGGGTAAGACCCGGGGGCATTCACCTGACCCACACAACCCAGGTACCACCCTACTGCAAACACACATACTTCCATCTGTGTGACTTCAGTGCACATCAAATACCAGGAACACAATATCCTCTTATAAGTGCATTCCATATAATCTAAAGCAGCAGCTCCCAACCTTGTCCTACCCAGGGTCCAGCAAATCACCCTCAAATAAACTTGAAGGGCACTCTAGTGCCCACAGGTTTTGTATAATATCTAGGTTTATTTCTCTGCTCGATGTAATTTACAGTACTTACGTATCCCTGAAAGTAACCAATTAATTGTTATTGTTATTACTACAGCACTGTGTATATTCAAATTGTACATCAAATTACTCACAATGCAATTAACACCCACCAAGGAAAACTACAGATCAACAGCATGCTAAATTATTTCTTTTTAAGACATAATTTGTGTAAACTCAGATTAGTCTTTATTCTGTTGTTGTCTCTCTCGTTCTTTCTGCACACAGTGCAAGGTGCGGTCTCACCTGGTGTGTAGCAGTCGATTATCTACCTATTGCGAGTTCGACTGGTGAGTGGTGGTTATAATCCTCATGGTGGTGGAAAAGGGGTGAAAGGCTGTGGCTCTCCGGCAGTGAGGACCCCCGGAATAGAGTGATGAAAGCAAGGGGATTTTGCTCTTCCCAGGATTCCACTGTCTATCTGAGTTTCACTTACAGAATAAACCACTCAGACCCCCCCAAATTATAGACCCCCCCAAACCTCTACCCCCCCCAATGCATCCTCCTCCCGCTGTCCTTACTGTTCTCTGTCTGTCTCTGTCTTCTCTCTATCTCCCTTGCTTTTTCACTCCCCCTTCCGCAAACTGTCCATGCCCTCCTCTCTCAGTCAGAGCTCGCAAATGAACTCCAGCCCTGTATAGGAAGAGGGGATGTCCCCAAGGGAAAATAAAAGGATGTAGTGTACCCCTGTCCCAACTCTCCCTGAGCAAAGATCAACACTGGGTTATCAACTGCCCTACAGTTCTATCCTAGCAAGTTGTCATCATTAAAACTTTCTAACATGTACACAAACACATTTTTCACTGTCAGGTCTGATTTACACTTTGTTACTATCACATCATCCTTACCTACAAATTTGACAGTATGTTTCTTTCAGCAGACTTGGGCAAAATTCCATACTTGTCCTCTATGAGGTAGTATTTGAGCCAGAAGTAGTGGAATGTGGGAGGATACATTTGCATAGAGTTTTCCGAGAGAGAAACCTTCTTTAGCTGCTCCTGATTGGTTGAAGTTTGACAAAATGTGGGCATGCGATAGTCAATTGTTCCATACTCTGTCTGATTTAGGGTCAATTCATACTACAACAATTATTATGACAACAATTTCATTTAAATAATATTTTCATAATATGTAAATACCAATATGCTTTACAGTTGCAATGACAAGGTTTTGTCACATATTCAAAATGGTCAAAGCTACAGGGATTTTGGTAGGCAGAATTGGTTATGTTTGTTAAGTTTGTAACTTCCAATCAACCTTCATATTAACCATCCAATCAAACTTCATTTTACATGAAATGTAAAAGGGTTGGGGATGCATCAAAATGTTTGATGCATCCCCCGGATCTATTCACTTAATTATATTATTTTGGATGCAAATCTTGTTTATCTAAATAAGAATAATGATGTGTAAAAAGGTTCCTATAGTGACAGGGGACAGAGGACTATCTTCTCCCTAATACAAACTTTTTGACGTAAGGGGGACTAATACACACATACTGTACATTTCAAAGGTATGGTACCTCTTTTATAACCTCATTTGTGGGATTACCGGAGGTCTAAAAGCTCATTCATGAGAATGGAGAAGGAAGTGAAACTTTTTCAGAGGTATGCAGGTCAGGCCATGCCCAGGAAGCAGGTACTATTGACACAGCCAAAAGGTTAGTATTGCCAGTGAAAGATAGCCATGGTTTACATACCAAAACAAAAAGCTTATGACCATTGGGGGGGAGCTTGAAGCCATTATCTGGTGCCATTTCTGTACCAAAATAAATCTTAATACATGAAACATTCTTGTTATGAAACATTCTTCTCCTTGAAGTAAAAGTTAGCAAGTATACATTACTATTGACTTCATAACAAGTATTTGGATTCCTTAACTGATCCAAAATAGACCAATATAAGCTTCTGCTGACATAGGGTTGATAATCATGCTCAGATGGTGCTATATCCATAGCTATGCAGGTCCTGATATCAATCACGGGGACTGATTTCTAAGAGTGGGTGTATTTGTACTAATCACCAGTGAGAACCAGGTGACAATCGCTTGCCGCAGGGGGTCAATGGTTTAGAAAAAATTATAATCAAATAGTTGGAACAAACATCTCATTCATATACCCAGCTTTATGGCACAATATATCTTTCTCGGTTTTCCAATACTAAGAGTCAGTGTTCATATATCATGCAGATATATTGAGTACTTTCATCACAACAATTTGCAGTTGATTAAAGGGTAAGTCAAAATGTGAAAGTGAAGGAGCAGAGTACGGCAAAGCTACAGTCAGATACATCCAATATCTAACATGTCTGATTAGTATTAGCGGATTGATTTACTTTATTATCCGGCTAAAATGAATAAAGCCCTTTAAGAATATAAGCATTCTTCATGGGGATTTACATGTCCATTTGCCTTAAACAGTTAGGGTTACAGTTGAACTTCCAGTTGAAGTATTTTTAGGGAAATAATCAATGCATCACTTCAAAAAGCTCTGAGAACAACACATTTCCAAAACAGTGAGAAAATCTGAAAACATGGGTACAGCCAAGTTACACAGCGTCCTCGATTTCAACTATGACTAGAAAACAAGCGGCCCCTCTTCTCTCCTCACCCAGGCCCACAGACCAGACAGCCAGCTACACACTCAGAAAAGCTGACACTGCTGACCACTGGAACAGTGATCATTGGGCACGTCCCAACCTGTCCCAACTTTGGCAGTACATCTTCCTGGCAGTGGGAAGATGTTTCAGGGCAATGAGTATGAGCAGCATAGAACAGCCGAGGCACAATAGTTTTGAGCTCTGACACAGCAGATTTTAATGCAGTGTTGTACCACACACCTCCCGTCCCAAGGTGGCGCTGATTCAATGATGTGGTAAGCCAAGGTCAAATAAAAGAGGCCTGAAAGGAGAGGGACAATTGGACTGTAATTAGGTGTTTTGTTGTATATGAGAGGAGCCACTCTCTCGCAGACAGTTCTGGGAAGAATTTCTGAAAAGGAATCACTAGTTTTATAGGATGTTGATACGATTCTGAGATTGAGACTGTACAGTCAGGGTAGACACACAATGCTAGACATTACATGTGCATCACCAGATATTACAGCAGAATGTTTCAATAAACGAGTAGAAAAAAGTAGATGTGCAGTCTTCAGCCATTAATTCCAACTAAGGTCTCCTGGTGTCCACGTGGACCTTCTATAAAACGGCTACCTCAGCAGCTCTCCTCGAACAACTCCTCTTTTGCTTCTCTTTATGCTTGAACAGTAATGTCTACACATAATGTTTCTACACTTAATGTAGAAACTCTGCTTTTGGTTCGAGTGCAATAAACATTAATCAACGCTCTCACTACTCTTTGTCATTGTCCAAGCAGCATCAACAGCAATCGAAGCAGAAAGAAAGGCCTGGGGGAAAGAGGACCGAGGAGGGAGAAGTATGTCCACATCAGCACCATCATTACTTCTCTGGCACAAAATTAGCTGACTGATAAATATTAAGAACAATTTGATGTAATTCATCAAAGAAATTGAAGTTTTATGGCTTCCTCTGACCACCATAAGGAAATGATTTTCAACAACACTTATCTTGCGATCAATAGAGACAGAAATTTGCTTTGTCAAAATGATAAGTTTGACATTTTCTGAAACGAGTAGGGTAAGAATTGTCAGGGAGAATCAATGAGGAGACCTGTCCTTCAGGCCAAGGTTTTATGGCTGTAGATGCAGCCCATGCACGTCATATCACACTTCCTTCCAAAGCAATTGGGGGTCACCTCCCATCAAGTAAACTGTCCATCAGCAAAACACATCTTTCCTCTCTGTCACTATCAGATAAAGCATTAAAATACCACAAAATCTATTAATAACACTGTCTAACCCTTACCCTAAACATTACCCTTTCCCAAAACTTTATGTCCATGGACGTCAAATTTCAGGCAAAATCCGGTTGGTCGCCCATGGCTGTTATTTTGCCCAATAATAGTAATACCAATTTCAGACAATTGTCTGCCCGTTTCAGTCCAAATTTAGTGGAAGATCAGCTATAGCTTGTTTCACACTCACTGAAAAGAAAAGTTGATTATTGCATGAGTTGAATTGACTTCTATAATGTGAATTTCTTGATGTTTATAATGTCAGGTGTGATCAAAAGTACCTAGCTCAATCCAAAAGGCTTTGAAATTACTGGCAATGTTCATTTGATTCTTTTTTCTTTATAACATAATCACCTACATTTTTCAATGTTTATATTTACTTTAGTCTTTAGCTGTCAACAATAATTTCACCTTAATAAATTAATCAATGTGACATTGTCTGGATATGCCAATTTTATTATTATTGTTTATTATGTTGTTTTGTGTTGTGATTTATGGTCTTTTCATTGACATACCACGCTTGAAAATTAGAAGAAATTCTCAAAAATACTTATGGTACCTTTTCACTTTCTCCACATTTAGTTGTATTATTGACCAAACATATTTACCAACTTTACTGACTTAACTATGGTTAATTTGCAATTTATGGGAAGCACTTGTAAAAAACTTGGCATGGAGGAAAGCTCTGGTGCCAGTCAGTGGAGATTGACTGCAGTCCACTTTGAAAAACGCAAAATCAAACAAAGGTTTGGACGTCATTCATCACCTGGTGATCATACATCTGAATAATATATCTCTACAAGAGAAATGCTGGAGTTAAAGATTAATAAAATATGGTGGATCCTGTGCTTGATTTAAAATGTAAAACTACGGGCAAATAGTCCTTACAGAAATGACATGCAGTGTTGCCATTGATTTCAACACCACAAGGCTTATAAACTGACATATCCATCCACAGCTCTAAACGTTGAGCTATTGGTCAGCTGATTTGGCAACCAAAATTAAAAAAAACTTTTTTAAAATAGTTTACGTTATTGTACGTACCAGCCGGTAATTGACATGGAATGATGTGTAGGAGAAATGTTTTGACATTCACCGGATAATTAGTGAATATCATTAGTTCTTGATAATTCGGCTGTAGACAAATTTTGATTCATGTTTAAGCATCGTTGGAAAGCGTCTTTAAAAACCCTATCAAATGGTTGTGTGAGGTCTGAAGCTTCAAATGTCATCAATCACTTCATATTGTTGCTCGTTTGCAAGCCTTGGTGCTTTCGCTTCGAGAAGATTGGGTTGAAATTTCGAAGCATGCCTTGAAGCATTGGCTTTGAACGTCCCATTAATAGCATGAGGTGAGTTAGCGTTTGGAGGTAAGACGAATGCCAAGTGATTGCAAGGCCTACATTCACTACACTGCGCCCTCACATATAAACCAACATTGACAACTCAATGCCAAAAGAAGACACTGCCCAATTTCATCCAGGACTCAGGCCAAAGAAAGTCACCTAGGTACAAACCTCCTTAACTATCCAAGAGACTACCATTGTAACTTAACAGTTGATGTCATGCGTGAATCCAATATGCACCTTGCCCAGGGTTATATGTGGGAAAACCATATAAAGAAATCAGTATGAAAGGATGTACAGTTAGTACCCTCAATCCCAAGCAGGTATGGCATCAGACTGCTACACCTGTTCCCCACTTGTACCGCAATATGTAGGTAGCTGACAAAGGCAAGCATATATTTGGCCATAGGGGAGGAAGCAACTTATGGCAAAACAACAGGAGTATGTCATAGGCTGAATATGCAAGAATAAATAATGTAGTTCTTACTGTAAGAACACTCTTGAATTAAATAAATGTCCAGAATAAGAGTGTACACAGCTGAGTAATACACAACATCAAAGTCCCTTTTAGCCAGAAAATTGTCAATTAAAGGCCAAAGTGTTCACCCAGAAGAACCATGAATGAACTGGACACAAAAGATATGGGAGACTTTTTCCAGTATTCAGGGACACCAACTATTCCTACATTACAATATCTGGAGAAGCCCTCTAAATCCATAATCTTGCTGTTAGTTCTAGTGGCTTCTGTCTCACTCATAGCACTTTTATTCCAGTTTGCCAATTTGAGCTGTTTTCAGTTTTCCATTTAAATTCAGCGATTCAGTGGTTATGCAGTATTTACTGCAAGAAGTGTAAAATAAAATGTTGTGAACAGGTTTTTCCTGCTTGAGAAATATTCATGAAAAGAAAAATGGCGTGGCTAGATGTGCTTTGGAGGACACGTCTTGATCTTTGACTCTCCTAAGCCTTCCTGAAGTTGCTGATGAGGCAAGGCGATATGTTTGAGTGGGACTTCATGACATTACAAGGGGTGAACTTGAATTTCTTTTGAAGTAATTGTAATTGTAAAGAAGAAGTTGATGATTTTTTTTATATTGGCTAAAAATAAAATATTCTACAATCATAACACACAGTGGCTATTGTAGTTTAGTATTGCAGTTTTAACTGAACATGGACAACAGTAAACACACTGCAGAGAGATGTTCCTCAATTTGGTTTCCTAGCTTTTCTTAAAAGAAAACAGCCTCCTATATTCTCTCTTTTCTAAAAAGAAGAGAGGCTCAGAACAGACAGACAAGGAAGGAGTAAGCTCATTCCAGGGCCAATTATTAAATTTTCATGCACAGATGAGCCTCTCCATCTTGGTTGTGGTCTATTCACAGAATGAAATTGAGAGATGTGACATGCTGCATTGATCTTATCCAGTCAGCCAATCAGAAGGGCACCAGTCAGAGTAAAGGGCCTGTCACATTACAGTGAGATGGGTGAAGGAACCCAAACCTGTCCCCACTAACACATTTATGATAATATCAAATCTACAAAAGCTATATAGCAGAAATTGTATCACACTCAGTAATCTACCGTATAGCCATCTCAGGTGGTAGAACAAGAGCTGAAACTATAGGAAATCTGCTTACAGTCAAGTAAGGGTTTCCCCAAGGTACGGTATGCATTCATCCTTATCTCAATCAGTTATCAGTACAAAAATAAATGAAGCCATATATTTTGGCTTGCAATTTAATGTTATTACTTAATAAAACTAAAGATGGTCCTGTTTACTTCATAAAATGTAAAAAAAATAAGCTTTAATGCTTTCATAATGCATGCATTCAAATGCACTACGTTATATACCACTATGTTACAAAGCACGTATGTGTCACAATGTATAAAATATACATTAACACATTAGGTGACATGAATACCAATGTCAGATGTGACATAATCAGCTTCGTGGAATATGACATAAACCAGTGTTTTAGAAAGGGTGGAATAAGCATTTCTTGATAAAGGCATTATACATCATATTCAAGGAAGGCTTCAGAACATATTTATAGCATTGCCATGCAATACTAGATTAGTGGCTTTCATACTATTAATGCATTCACGATTATAAATTGCTTTGGAAAATATTATCTGATAAATACATTATTTTAGCAATACCACCAAATTAATACCACGGCCAAGGGCTATTCTTAGACACAAAGCAATGCGGAGTGCTTGGTCACTGTCCTTAGCCTTTGAAAAGTGTTTCATTGTCATAATTGACTAGTTACCAATGTAATTACAAGAGTTAAATCTCATTTTGATCATTCTCATGGTATACAGTCTGATGGGCTATAGTTAAGTACTGTGTCCACACACTTCACAATGCCTAGTGCCTAAGAACGGCTTTTAGCTATGCTATATTGGCCATATACTAGACCCCTATTTGCCGTATTGCATAAATATATGGTATTTCTCATTATAGGAGGCAATGTATAAGACCCATTATAGACCCATAGAATTACCCCCAGTACTTTAATTTAGGGTACACATTCTGACATGGCGTGCCAGTGAATTCAATGCCCTCTCTCCCTCACTTCATCACAGACACCTGTTTTCATTGATTATTGCACGCAGGTGTTTTCCCACGTCACTGACTTTATTTAAGTTCCTGCATCCGCATTGTATCCTGTCGGTCTTTGTATTAGTTTCCCCAGATGCAACGTTGTTCCGTTTGTTCCTGCCATTTAGTTCCGGTTTCGTAATGTTTCGGTTTCTTTGTTAAATGCCCTCTGTTGTCCCTACGCCTGTGTCCCACATCATTCTTCAACGTTATAGCCAATATTGGACTTGACCTGAATTTTACAGAAGATACTAAGGTGCAGTATGTGAAATTATGCACAGAATTTATTTTATTGTTCCCTTATTTTTTACATTTATTTATTGCTTTGCCCATATTTGAGCAGGTCCATATATGCTTGCAATTCAAAAATCAAATGCAAACTTGTGTTGCCACTGAGCCACAGAAAACAGGTAAATTGCCCTTAACTTACAGACATTTTAGTTGTTTGTAGTATTAATACAGAATATTGATTTCTGCTAAGAGTTTTATGACAAAACCATGGCATTTTCTAACAGACATGCTAATTGTATTGTTGTCATTACCTTTAAGAGTGAAACCAACATGCAGTAGGCCTATCTCTAACTGGCAAAAACCATTCACCTACAAGATCATGGACAGGTTACACTACATTACATTTCACATCCCTGTGTAATGCTCAATGTAATCGCATTTCTGCATTTTTTTATGTAATTGATTTGGATTATATATATTATAAAAAAATTAAGTGTAAAAATGTATTTTCCATTTACTTTAGCTTCAAATTATTTTGGTTGTTTAATGATTAAAATGTTACTGTAAAGTTTAAGATATATGGACGGGTTGATGGACAAAACGTGTATGTGCATTAGAGCCCTGGCCAAAAGCCAGGCATTTCTTTTCTGTTACTATGCTATACAGCTCTGGAAAAAATGAAGCGACCGCTGTACCTTTTTCTTTCCTTTCCCAAAAAGTTGAAAAGGAAAGTTTTGAGTGAGTGCGTTCAAGAAGCAGAAGCGTTCAATTTCAGGTGGTCTCTTAATTTGAACCCTTCTGTTCCTCATTCAAAATCTTCCTTTTAGACTTTTGGAGAGGAAAGAAAAAAGTACAGCGGTCTCTTAATGTTTTCCAGAGCTGTATATTGACCAGGGGTAACAATGGTGTCAGTATTAAGTGGGTAAAAGTGTATGAAATTGTACCATAGTGTATGCAGTGATAAAATGTGTATGTGCGTGTGATCATGAACATTCAGCATCCAGAAGAGAGCCACTTGCAATTTCCTAATGTTGAACGCTATTATAATTGGGTAGCAATGTTCTAATATGAGTTTGTACCGTCCAGCAGCACAACAAGACCATTTGTCATTCCTAAAGACAGCCCTTAGTGTAATGTAAATTACACTAAGGTGCCAAACGTTTAAATACATTTCAGAATGCATAAACATCTACACTATCTGGCCAGTATTTTATAAAGAATGTCTGGTAATATAAATCATTTTGTATGGGTGGCAGATTTACAGACGTTACCATATATCCCTAATGGGGGTTTTAAGGTAGGCTCTCCACTATCCTGTCACAGTACACTACAGTTCAGTATGATACAAGAAGAATGTTACGCTAAGTCAGCCTAACAGCAAAGAGCAGCACCAATACCACATCACTAATACCACAGCACCAATACAGTACCGCAGTGCCAATACCATAGAGCCAATACCATAGCACCTTCACTTCGATTAGCAAGAAAGCTACTTCATTACCCACATAATGAGCAAGTTACAGTGCTTCAACTTTGCTGTTGCATGCTCCTTGGTGTTTCAGGCAGGGTGTTATGTACAGGCACTTTGTGACAACTGTGGATGTAAAAAGGGCTTTATAAATACATTTGATTGATTGATTGCTGAAACTGTCAGAGGCAACAGCTTTTAGTCATTCAAAATAACAATCCTTCACCCCACGCTGACGAAGACAAAAGACCTTGACCTCAGAACCTAAACCAATTAGGTATACTTAGGTATTATTTAGAAAAAACTTAAGTTGTACTTAAGTACACTAAATAGTATTACAATAGCACCTAAGACATCTATTTATTAATACATATTCTAAAGTGTTAAGTGTGTTAATATATACCCACTTATTTGAAACTTTTATTGTCCTTATAACACATGGTTAGAAATAGCATTTTAGTAGACTTGCCTTGCATTATTCAAAAACAGTGTCACATCATAACATTAGAACAAATGGTCCCTACCTGGAAGCTTTTAGCATTCCAATACAGCAACAGTCATTAGATTCCATAATGATGCAAAGCATTAGTTCCAGTCTCACAGATTGCTCTTAAATATTAACCTCCCGGGTTCTTCAGGGCCAAAATAACGGTTTGTCAATGGACAGACTGTCATTTCTATGTCAGTGTACTGCATATTTGAAACTGAATCTCAAGGGGATAGCAGGACTGGCAAATTAAACAAGCATGCACAAGGTTGCATATGTTCACATTTAGATAATCTGTCTGATCTGATCCTCTAAATCCTCTGACATCAAAAATAAATCAAGCATCAGATAAACACTAATCATTACGTCTAAAAGTGAGTCACAAAAAATGTGTATAGCTTGGCAACCTCTTAGAGGTATTTCATCTATGTGTTATGTGAACACAGTCTTAACAATGTAAGAAAGATAAATTTTGAAGTCATAACTTGAAATTAATATAAAAGGTTGTATTCAGTAGAAGCTGCTTCCTTTCAGCTTCTTTGGTGGGTCTATGCAACTGTCCAGATATACATAGAAGCGGTAGCTGGGCAATTTAAAATATTTCTTCAAATGGAAATGTATTTACATACCATTTATTTCATTAAAATGTGTTTAAGGTGCTTTAGAAGAAAAACAAAATAGCAGAAGCAGAATCATTTTTAACAAAACCAAGATCCAGCATGGGCAATTAGATATGTACTTTCAAATCCAAAGCAAATGAAGACAACCTTCATGAAATTCAGCAAAAGTGAATGTAAAAAATAAACAACACAAACAATGAGTCATATTTTGGGCCTCAAACATAAGGAAAAGCCATTCATTTCAACAAAATAATTTCTCAAACGCAAAACATTTTATTGTGCAGTAAGATCCTTTCTGCAAAATATAGGTTTCAAAAGAATTGGTGCTCCTAAAGAATATTTCAAATGAACCCAAAGTGGGGTCTGTTAAGAAATTCTACACTTGTAAGTTGGTTTCAGTCTCCAGGAACTGTAAAGATGCCTTTCACCTGTTCCTGTTTCCCTGGGAAATACATGAGGTTGCATGCATGTAAAATGTATTACCAACTGTAAAACCAAAGAAAAGATAGCTGAAAAGAGACAGATGATTGCTGACCTAAAAAGTTAGGGGAATGATATAAAAAAACATACACAGTTGAAAATACCACTAAGAAAAACATTCCATGCGTGTGATCCATACTATTGCATACAGTATGGATCACAGGCATGGTGAGAATATGGTGAGGGAGGTAAAAAATAATTCAAGGATCACACTTCCAGAACTGCACAGTCTAGTGGAATCGTGAGGTTATCAACTGTTATACACCACCCCCATGTTAACAAGCTCTTTCGAAGGGTAGCGAGAAAGATCCCTTACTGAACCTAACCCACAATAGCAGGACCTGAATTTGCAAAGGATTATTGGAACTACATTTTGAATCATGTGTTGTCAGATGAGACATAAAAAAAATCTTTTGGGCTATGCACACCATCATAATGTTTGGCAGTGAACCCAAACATACATCAAAATCAGCACAGAAAGGGTTACGAGTGTAACAAACACACGGATAGGGAACAAGGATCCAAGCGTGGAAGCTGTTGTGGAATTTCTTGAACTGATGTATTTTTGGATTCTATAAATGTGTAAAGGAATTACTGGTTTAAGTATTGAGTTCATGGAATGGCAATGAGTCCCTGGGTATAACAAAAGAAAGAATGAGGTGTTGAGGTAATTGTAAGCCTTTTGTAAGAATGGGGTAGACACAGACCAATGAGTTTTAGTAGAGGACTGAGGAAGACACACAACAGGGGGTAGGAAGGATAAGGAACACATGTTGTTTTCGCAGGATGATTATGCAGATTCTTACCCCCACCCATTCTTGTAAAAGTATTGAATGTATTTCCAACTGACCCCAGAGTTGTTACACAGTTTTTTCTGTTAGCTTTGATACGTCTCTCCTTGCAAGCAAAGAAACACTGCTAATTGCCAAGAGAATGTTTTCTCTGCAACTACTTCCTAAAGAGTTATAATTAATGGAATAGCCATCATAAAGCGCATCACTTAATAAAAGGTACAAAAAGGAACCGGCAAAAAACTAACGGTGAAACAGGTCAATAACAGGCAGGTAGATCAGGTGAAGGCCCAGAGGAGCAGGCAAAAGGGCAATCCAAAGTTTGAGCAGGCTGGTCAGAACACAGAATCAACTGGTCAAAAGGTACTGGCAGAAAAAGACTGGGTCAGGTCTGAAGAGAAGCAAGCAGGATGCTTAATACATATTCAAACAGAAACCAATGCCTTCCAATGAATGGTGAGCAGAGGGAGAACTAAATAGCAACAATGATAATGGGAAACAGGTAGTTAGTATTCAGGTAATTGGGATCTGGGGCATGAGTTGAATTTTAGTGTTTGTCTGGAGTGTCGGTAGGAGGTGTAGAAGAGCTGGGAGCATTATACGTTTCCAGTTAGTTGTTGCCCTTGTCCCAGCTATTTTGAAACCTGTTTTTGGCATCAAATTCAAAGTGGACATGTATTTTTCAAGAAACAATAACATTTCAACATTTCAACATTTTATATGTTGTCTTTGTACTATTATCAATGGTTTAAATTATTTGACAATCATTGCATTCTCTTTTTCTTTATTTTGCATAGCCTCCCAATTTTTTGTCCCCCCTCCCAATATATTAATAATTAAGCAGATCTTACCTATATAGCTACTGGCCACACCTTGTGCAGTCTCACTTCAACACAGCTCTAGCAGTAATATACTGAACTAGCCACACCTAGATTATTGGAACGGAAGTAACTGGATAACTTTTTTTGTATGGGTCGGCACAATATAAATCCTCAATTATGCAAATGTATGTTTCTGTCCGTGTGTGTGTACAGGCCATGAAGCTCAGTAAGGCATGGATGGTGAATGGAAGCAGAGACAAAATCTAGGCCCAATCTCTCCATCCCACCTCAACTTCTAACCACAGACCGCAACACGATTACATTCTATAAACTCAAATCAACCCTAATAAATTCTTTACCCCAATGCAGGTGAAATAACTATTTATATATATTTAGCATAAAAACTAAAAGTAAAATGAAGATGCCTAAGATACAGATAATCTATACAGAGGGCTGAAAGGTGTTGCCTTCACTGTCAAATCCTTTCAGATCTTCACAAGTGAGTAGGGTCTAGAGTTCAAAGTGGAATTAAACTTTTAGCAACCCAGAAAATGTGTTTTTCCAACTGCTTCACATGAAGGTCTGTAACATAGTATTCTGTTTATATCCCTTACGTCCATCAACTCAAATCTGAACCACATGGCCAGCAGAGTAGGATAGAGGACATATCCCTATACATTTCTCATAATGGTTCTCTGACAGCATGTGCAGTGCTTTTGAGGGTCTCTACCAGATATCTGGGTTCCGGGACTCATTAACTGATACCCTTTTCAAGCCAGGTCATCAGTTACTGTATGTGATCATAAACTAGATCATCAGCAGGCTCCAAACTAGATCATCAGCAGGAATATGTCAATGAATAACAATGAAAATAAAAATCCCATCCAGTGGACTACATTAAATTACCGTTGTGCTCCACAGTTTGCATACCCTTGGAGAATTGGTAATAAATGTACCAAAATGAGCAAGTGAGCAAGCAAAATGTATTTTATTTCCTACAGAATTCACATTCAACTGTAGGTCATAAATGAATGGCACAATAATTAAACAAAACATGTCAAAAAAGAAAAAATAACTGACCCCTGTTCAAAAGTCTGTGTATTGCCTGTGTATTGCTGCCTTTAGCATCAATGACAGCGTGAAGGCTTTTGTAATATCTGTTTATGATGCCCTTAATTCTTGCAGGTGGTGTAGCTGCCAATTAGTCTAGGCAAAATGCCTCCAGGTCATGCAAAGTCTTTGGTCGTCTTGCATTAACCGCACGTTTGAGATCTCCCCAGAGTGGCTCGATGATATGAAGGTCAAAAACTGTGATGGCCAATCCAGAACCTTCACTTTTTTCTGCTGTAACCACTGGAGGTTCAACTTGGTCTTATGCTTAGAGTCATTGTCATGCGGGAAAGTTCAAGAAAATCCCATGCGCAGTTTTCATGCCGAAGAATGCATATTGTTTGCCAGTATTTTCTGATAACATGCTGCATTTATCTTCCCATACATTTTCATAAGATTCCCCATGCCTTTAGAGCTCACACCCCCCCAAAACATCAGTGAGCCACCACCATACTTCACAGTGAGCATGGTATTCTGTTCACTATAGGCCTTGTTCACCCTTCTCCAAACATAGCACTTATGGTTGTGACCATAAAGCTCTTTTTTGGTCTCGTCACTCCAAATTACAGTGTGCCAGAAGCTGTGAGGTGTGTCAAGGTCATATTGGGCATATTGTAACCAGGCTTTATTGTGGCATTGGCGCAGTAAAGGCTTCTTTCTTGCAACTTGACCATGCAGCAAATTTTTGTTCAAATATCGTCGTATTGTGCTCCAACCACATTGTATTTTTCCAGAGGATCCTGTGTTTCTCCTGAGGTTACCTGCAGGTTCTTCTTTATACCCCGAACAATTTTTCTGGCAGTTTTGGCTGAAATATTTATTGGTCTGAGCTTGGCTTGGCATTGCCGAATTTTCCACTACTTCCACTACTAAGTGACTGAACAGTACTGTCTGACATTTGCAGGGCTTTTGATATCTTTTGATATCCTTTTCCATCTTTATAAAGTTCCATTAACTTGTTAAGTAGGTCTTTTGACAGTTCTTTTCTGCTCCCCATGGCTCAGTATCTACCCTGCTCAGTGCATCCACGTGAGAGCTAAAAAACGCATTGACTATTTATAAACAGACACTAATTGCAATTTAAATAGCCACAGGTGTGGGAAATGTACCTTAAATTGCCATTTTCACCTGTGTGTATCACCTTGTGTGTCTGTAACAAGGCCAAACATTCAAGGGTAACTATACTTTTGATCAGGGCCATTTGGGTGATTTCTGTTATCATTATGATATAAAAAGGAGTCAAACAACTAATAATGGCTTCCTATGATCACTATCCTAAAATAAATGACAATGTTTGCGCATGATCAGTCATATTTTCAAAATCATTGCCAAATTTTCACAATTTCTGCCAGGATAGGCAAACATATGTATCTGATGCAGGCTACATAAACTGAGATGGAGAGGTGCTGTTTGCTCGGTCGCCTGTTGCTTGGGTACATGACTTATTGTCGTTTTTCAATGTTGTTTCGAAAATGTTTCCTCTTTAATCCTGCTCTACTGAGCAGGATCTGTCAACAGCATAAACCACATGTCGCCACATCTCTAAACCTGGTCTATGGGAAGAGGGTTTAAAACATCAAAATTGACCAATGGATGAAATTAATGTTGCCCTGCCCCATCCCATGCTCAAAGTGGAAGGATATCAAACAAGAGGTTCATGTTTTCAGTCTGTGGTGGGCCTAGAAGTAAGGGATTACATTATTTGTATCTCAGCTAATCCCTCTTTTCCAATAGCATTTCATGGCTGCCATGTCAACAGACAGTTTACATGTCCTTGGGCTAAGGGAGTAGATATAAAGAGGATCCTGTAACAATCGGATTCAGCTCCGCTCATGCTGTGGAACATGTCCAATCCCCTAAAAGTACCACACACAGCTTTTGTTCTGCTGACATGCAGATATTCACACAAGTAAATTCACAGAGAGCCTTGTTCATCGTCAATCCCTTCATGGTGGTTTTATTAAGTAGTAATTGTTGTATTGTTACTGCATAATAATTAATTTGTCATACATTGTCATGTTTTCAATAAATCTTTTTTCATCTTATAATACATCAGTTCAGTAGGACAGCCATTACAGAAAACAAGATTACCAGACAGGGAAGGAAATACAGAAATGCTACACTTTAATGAACACTGCCCATCAACTTGTTGGGCCCTCGAGGTAATATTTTTGTATTTTTTAAATGTACATTGTGCTTTATCAGTTGACCTTTCACTTAAAATATGAGATTATTCATTATAATTATAGTTAATTATTAATATTAATAATGTTAGTCATTAGGAACTAATAAGGGGTCATTTGTGATTACTTGTGTCACTGCAGTATCAATATGAGGTGACATGTCAAACTCCCTCAGTCATCAATCAACCTGGGGAAGGTCACAGAACACAAATTAAATGAGACAGAAGGTTGATGACCTTTATAAAATAGACAATGGCAATAAAACAAATAGCTACTCTCCTGAAAATACCCATCTCCACTATTAGGTCAATATTTAAGAAGTTCAAATCAAATGTAGCTGTAATGAATTGGCCTGGAGTGTATTTTGCCCCCACAAAGAGTGAGGAGGATGGTTAAAGAGGTGAACATTCTCCAAGGATCACAGTTAAAGAAACTGCAGAGATTGTTTGAATCTTGGGGTCACATAGTCTGGAAAACTTTGATAGAAACTGGTTTCTATGATCAGATGTTTCGAGTTGCTAATATCAAAAGACTTTCAGGAGGGCACTGGATGAGATATCACTGACATATCTTTTTGTGTGGTGTTTAAATGTGAGGGTAACAGGTGAATACAGCCCTTCTTACAAATCTATATACACATGGTCTTAGCTGTATTTCTTATTCAGGCACAGCAAATCTAGTTTTATTTATGTAATGCATGTAATGATGTCCGTCAAGGGCTAAGTCCCCCGAGAATGGCCGTATGACCTTGTGACCAAGGAGTTTTCCCATAACTCTCATGTAATGTTTACTGCAGTACAGTTGGTTTTACCTCTCTGATAACCTGTGTATGATCCCCTCAGAGCCCCCTAGGGCATACAATAAAAAACGTACACACTTTTATTACTGGATATCAACATCAAGAGGAGCATCCCTCTCCTACTACCACTGTATCAATCACCCTCACTACAACCCCCCCCCCACACTTCTCCCATCTCACACCATTTCTCTCACTTTCCCCATCCATTTCTATCTCTCCATTTTCTTCTCGCTCCATCGCTGCGGTGCCTGTGCAGATTGAGTCAGCTGTTTAGGATGTTGTGTGATCAGCTAATCTGCTGCGAGGAACCACCCAGCTTCCGGCTCAGTTGGATCTCTCCTGTTCTGCCTCCTGTAGTTCTGATTACACTGTTGCCAGGTTACAAATAACAGTAACACTGCAGCGCCAAGAGCCACTGAGCCACCATTCTCACTGGGCCTACTCCCACAGAGACCTGCTCAAATAAACAAAGTTAACCCAACAGAGTGCTGCATTACCGTAACTGCGCTGCACCACAGATTGACACTAAAGTACAAGACCTATAGCCACCTTGATACAATTAAACAGATTAATGGAAGCCATGTTTTTCTTCACTGGCAAGAATTATATACCTTACCGTTATCCTGCATACAATATCTACTGTATAACTTGTAGTATTACGTGATTAACTGTTTAGATTCTGACTTAACAATCACTGAGCAGAAACTGATTTAATCAACATTGTCAATTCAACAACAAAATATTTCATGTGATGCTATTGCACAATGGAAAACTGACTAAATGTAAAAAAGTTGCCTAAGTCAGGGATTCGTGTCTTTCCAAATGTTTAATCTAAATCAAATATCCTGCTGAAATTGAAATGTTGTTCTTGAAATGACATCTTGGACCAGTGAGCATATGCAGAGAGGACGTGCTACAAACAGCTATCTAAACACAGGAAAAACAAGGAATGTATAGCATCTGTTCCTTAAGCTTATGCTTAGCATTCACATCCTGTGTGGGTACAAACTGGTTTATTAGCATATACCTATATCCTCCATTGCTGTGATTACCATGTCTACGAATGATTTACAAATCAGTTTTAAGTAGAACAATAGCTAATCATTTTTTTAAATGATGCAACCCAGTCAATGTAATCACCGCTTTCAAATTTAATTTCATGCTTTATTAGATTTGATATTCCACCAAACTAGCAAAACTGTGTCAAATATTTGTACACAATGCAATAATTTAAACGATCCAGCTAGTGAAGAGTGAAGTTAGGAGAAGATCTTGAATCCAGGGGCAGATCTTAATTCTATTTTGTAGAGGGTGTGGAGAATTAAGAGGCTTTGTAAATCAGGCATCAAGAGTAGGCAGCCACATCTGGCTTATTATGTCTAAACTCCAGATGGAGAGTCATGAGGAGCCAGAGTTTTACTACTAGGAGAACCAACCCTTCCTTGGAATGTATCTGCAGTACACAGTTAATCTAAATCTACTTCTGTGGGAGTTAAAATGCTATGCTGATAATATTAGATGGAATCCACTCGCATTTCAAATACTGCAAACTTCTGCTAGACATGACCACGGCTATTCCTGTAAACCCTCTAGTTAACAAAGAGGTGACCTCTATACCACATTCGCATGCAGATAATTAGAAATGGCCTACAGCCAGGCTGTAAGGTGCTTGTCTTATTTACATTATATGATGGAACTTTTACTAATTTAGCAGGTACTCTTAGCCAGAGTAAATCGCCCAAGTGTACAAAATCATAGATTTTTCAACTAGATTGTTTGGGGGATTCAAATTGGAAACCTTTCATTTACTGGCCAAATGGTTTACCACTAGTTAGTCTGCTGTTCCAATGTGCGCGTGTTTCAGCTGGGCTGTGCAAAGTCTGCTTTATGACATTTCGGCTGGGTAAATTTGGTCTGAGCCATGTCAGGCTGTGATGAGCTCGGCTGGACAATGTTTGTCTGGCTTTCACTCCAATCCAGCATTCAGTGGGTCACACTATTTGTTATAATGTTGTCACACAATTTTCACAGTGGGGAGGTGAAAGGGGAGAGAATGTAGCAGGAAGGAATGATAAATAGATTGAGTAACCTTTTTGCTGTGTTTGACACTGACACCCCTGTAGAATGATAACAAACAGGAAATCATAGGCTCCTGTGAAAGCCAATGACAGATCAATCTTGCCATGCATTTATAATAAATGTTAAAGTCCTAAGTGATTGTTATATTAAAGTATTTTGACACAGACAGAACAGTATTACTTTCACAATCAATGAAGCATGGACCATTTCAAAAGTTAAGAAACGCTCATCACTGAAAAGATAAACAAAGAGATGCTTGAATTGGCTAGCATAGCTGACCTCAACAAGAAAGCACATTCCAAATAGGAGTGTCTCATGGTCCGCCTGTCCACAATAGCAAGAAGTTGTGTTAGTATCTCAGTCTCAGGACAACATGAATGAGTCTTCCAACAACCATCTGTGTCCTTAGCCTGCCTCACCCCCTACACACACACGTGCACGCACGCACGCACACACACGCACCCACGCACACACACACACCCCTTTTGGTATTTCTTTCCTTAAGGGGAACTGAGACCTAACCTTGACCCTGTTTCTCTACTCCCTTGCCCTAATCTGAACCTTAACATAATCCTAACCTCATTATCCTAACTTTTATTCCTAAACTCAACCTAGACCAAACACCTAACCCTAACAGCTAATGCCTAAATGTAACCCCAAATCTAACATTAAGCCCAATTGTACCTTTGTCCCTAAATCTAACTCCTAAGCCCCATGTCAAATTTTCCTTAGTGGGGACCTACCAAAAAATCTTGTGGGAAATTATTTTTCAGGTTTTAATATCTTTGTGAGGACTACAGAAGCGTACATATAGATATACCTGTGTGGTCCTTACTGCACTGACCATACAGAAACAAATGTATGTATTTCTGTTCTTCTGACATCAACAACACAAGTATAAAATAGTTTTTATCATGGCAAATGATGGCATAGCCATATTAAAACAAGGGGCTTGATTAAATTCCAGCAAAACTGAGATAAAACAATGGCTTGGCTAAAGGCAGGTTTTCTTTTGTTTGATTCTTCCTACAGATTCAGCCTAACACACTACAGACATAGGCAACAGCCAGTCGGTAAAAAAAACTCCATACTTAAGAAAACAAGGCAAAACTTTACTGCCTGTGAGCTATCACATTACAGTTGGCAAAGCAGAACAGAATAAACAGCCTGATAAGTAGCCATGTAGCAATTAAGTAGGCAATAGTACATCCATGCTAGTTCTGCAATTGGAGTCCTCCAGAAGGGCATGTCAGCTATACAGACCTGCAATGAGTCCCAAGGTTGAAGGGGTTCCTGGCCCAGGACTTAGAGTTATGTGAGGAAGATAAGTATCCTGGCCTTCTCCACATGCTAGTTGCAGGACAGGAAAGCTCTCTGCAATGTGTTGTTGTACACTCCACTCAGATGTGGTGCCGCTGGCGGCTGACGTCTCACTTGAATTTAAAAAAAAAAGCTTCCCGCTTCTTCTTCTCCAGGGCTGTCTAACACTAGAAGTAGGGTTTATGCAGCATACCCACACCTGACAGGACCCTCCTGGTAAAACAGCCTCCAGCTCTTAGAGGGGAGGGCAGAGTGGGACCAGCTAACCCCAGAGCAGAAACACAGCAGAGCTAAGAACAACCAGTAGTATGGAGCTAAGACCATAGTATGGTGCTTCAGCCATGGAGTACTAGGAATTTCGGCCTGGGATTGCCTGATCTCCCGTCCCTCTCCTCTCCGTTGCTATATGTATTCCGAAGCAGAGCAGTGACGTCAGAGCCCTTTCCTTTCCTATGCTGGACGCCCTCTCTCTGTGCTCCAGCCTCCCTGCACTTATGCAGAATCCGCTGCCGTCACACTCACATGCTGGCTCAGAGGAAGGGAGGGTGAGAGCCAGAGGGGAAGAGAATGATTACAGAGAAACGGAGAGAGAGATAGGAAGAAAAAACCAGATGATAGTAAGAGTAAGGAGGGAGCCGAGAAAGATGTGAATATTTTGGGAGATGTGAAGGGAGGGAGGGAAAAAGGGAGCATCCATACCCTGAGTAATGACAGCTTAGCACTGGCAGTGTTCCAATAGCCTTAGAGACAGATGACCATCGCTGCTGAAACTGTCTCATATCAGCTAATGGAGGGTAAAGGATGTAAAGGCAAGAGAGCCTCCAGAGAACAAACTGTTTCCCAAGGAGCATCCTTATCCCATATCCAGACCCTCTACAGTACCCAAGCACTTTCTCATCACTTCACTGGTCGGGTTACTATTCCACTGTACTGTATTCATTCTCTGGATCCTCATCCACTGCAGCCCTCCTCATCTATCCACAGAGCAACTAGTGGCGCGAGCCAAGATGGGAGCTAAGATGGGACTAGATCAAGGCCAGGGAGCTCTGACCACTCGCATACGGCTGCATGGACTCAATAGCCAACCATTTCCTTCATAGGCAGTCAGTCGATTGATGCCCTCCAGCTCAAGTGGGGCGCTGTCAACGTGTTTCCGAGGTGAGAGGTAATGTGGGCGCTGGGCTGATACCCGGGGGGTGCTTAAGCCTTATCTTTCTCCGTCCTGGTGCCAACAATGCACACAGCACTGTACTGTCCCCCATTCACCGTTGGCATCTACCTTACTTATAACCAAATATATTTTATAAAGCCATTTTTCTAAATCTGCAGTTGTCATAAAGGGCTTATATAGATACCCAGCCTTAAGAGCAAGCATCAACAAGAAACTGACGCACAGTCGCTAGGAACAAATAGGATTGGAATAAAGGAGGGATAGAGGTCTAAATGGGTAAATCTGAATATCCAAGATCCAATCCTTTATCCGTCTGGGTCAGATACATTATATAGTTGACAATAGGGTCTCAAATCAGATGAGGTATGGTGACCACGGATCTTGGATCGGTATAATAATGTGAAATACTGACTTTAAATGACCTGAGATGATTATAATACGATAATAAATTGATAATAATAAGAACATTTAATATAATTCACATTTGCAATGGTTTGCAGTTGGTTAAGGACAGATTATTAGAGCTTTCATCTTCTCCACATGTCTAGTCTGGATTGAGCTTCTACTGAACTTGCAACATTGTTTTAACTGGCTATTAGATAGAATTGAAATGGATATGACCAAACACGGCTGACTTTCTGCATGCAAGGTGAAAAAATATCACCTTAAGAAGCTCTGCATCTCTGGAGGGCAGTTCATGTAATTATTCTACCCTACTATAAAACATCCCACAAATGCAGTTACAGAACTACAGGCTGAGAAAAGAACATCATTCATGTAAAACTTAAGGTTCCCTGCCAGACAAGATAAACCAATTTGGCAAGTCTGCTTGGGAATACAGCAGGTCTTTGGGATGAATTTGGGTCTCATATGCAATACTAGTCAAAAGTTTGGACACCTACACATTCAAGGGTATTTCTTTCATTATACCATTGTCCACCAGGTAAATTATTAGTGATGACATCAAAATGATAACATCACAAATGGAAATAAGTAATAAAAAGTAATAAAAAGTAATAAAAAAAGATCAAAATACAATATTGTAGATTTCTCAATGTAACCATGCTTTGCATGGCTTCCCCTATAAGTGCCTGAGCAACCCTACACACCCTCCCTTGTTTCTTCAGTACCTGAGTACTTAATAAGAAACGTTTGTCACTTTAACACAATGCTCAATGATGTCTAGCTACTGCTGAAACGTGTAGTGCCGTGGCATACTGGTTCAAGACAGAGCCTCTAACGTGGAATACCCAAGTTTGAATCTGTTGAAAGCAATGACATTTATTCATTTTATTTGTGGGCCACGATAAAACTTTGCGTTTATACAGTATTGGAACTATTTCTAGTAGAGTCCACAATTCTCTCGTCTTTTCACTTAATGAAAGTTAGTTATCGTTACCTTTATTGAAAGTTATTGTATCAATGTCATTCATGAATGAAAGAAAAAAGTATGTTGTTATGCCATGAAAGAAAAAAATACATTCTTATGCCAAAAAATGAAATCGCTTTGGCAGAGTTTGCGGAATCCTTGACTAATGGCTAATCCAGTAAGTGATTAGATACTGGTAAAGGCTATTACTGGCTAATACACTGTTAAAAAGGCCAGCGGCAAACATAATACAGTTCAGATGCTATTCGTGGTGCAGGGAAACTTAGTAAGAAACGTTTGTCAGTTTAACTGTATCAATATCATTCATGAATGGACAATTAGTTGTTAAAACAGCCAGTGGCAAAAGAGGATTTGTTCAGGGTCTACACGAGGCTGTACTGACACCCGTCAAATGTACAGCTCTATGGTGTAGTGGTTAACACAGCCTTCCATGTAGGTGACCCGAGTTCGAATGTTGAGAGGGCAACACTTTCTATTGCGGGTCGGCTGAACTACGTTTGTCTGGTTTCTAGCTGTAGTAGCTAACATCTCCCTACTATCAACCACCCCAATATCGTCCATTTCTAGGGGTTGGAGAACTAAATCCTCTCCAGCTCAAAATGTAAATGCCCTGGAAAACAACGGTACGTATTGGTAATGAACATACCTTATTAGCTTGCTGAATGCCATTTTTTAAATAAATGTATGCAAGTAAAAACTTTTTTAGAGGTTTTAAAAATGTATTATGGAAATTGGTTTAGACAAGTTGCAATTTGTGAAATTTTACTTGCGTGACAGACCACACGTCATAACATCAAAGAGCTCATTCTTAATTTTGTTCTTTACCGGTAGGAAAGAAAGCTAGCTACAACTTTCTAATAGACACTTCAGAGAAGAGTACGATCTCTCATTTGCAATACAAATAAAGCAATTTGAATATAATTCAACAAAATATTAAGGTGGCCAATAACTGGGGATGGTGGCAGATAATAGCCAGGTTGTATTGCACAGCTACTGTACTTCACTAACCAATTAGCTGAAAATATTAATATTTAACAATTTTTTATGACTTCCAAGATGTATAGGCTAATGACAAAATCTCTTAAATTGATTCAGATAAATCTCGCTGAGAAATAAAATATACTGTATATGTTCATTTACTATAAACTATATTTGACAAAAGTATTTTGCTACATTGCACAGCAGATTATGTGTCTTTTGTTGGTGTTGAATGGATAAGGACAGAGTGAATTTTAATGTCTTTATCTGGATAGAATTTACGTAAGGCCTATTATATCAATGTCTAACAAAAAACAGGCATACATTTAGCCAGCCTTGACCAAAAATAACTTTATTTTGATAGATTTTATGCCCATTGTTATCAAAAAAAGACATGATGAAAAGATTTGGGGACTGTGCCCAGAACCCACTAAATGAGGCTTAGCCCCCCCATCCTTAAACCTCACTGTCTGTGATTGTTTCCAAATTGTTTTCCTCTTCCCCAGATGGGCTGAGGAAATATACCAGTCAGGAAATTATTGGTTATTCTTTTCCAAAAGGAAAACCAGCAGAGATAGAGTGCTTATCAAGACTTATCAATATTTCCAACAAAAAAAATTCCCCCCATCAATCTACTCACCATACCCCATAATGACAATGCAAAAGCAGATTTTCCCTACTGGACATTCAAGCCTAAGCACACAGCCAAAACAACACAGGAGTGGTGTTGGGACAAGTCCTTCCGAGTGTCATTGAGTGACCTAGCCAGAGCCCGGACTTAGTAAAAAGAGCAGTTTCAGGTATACTTTGAAATGTAGCCCTTACTAGGGGTGTTTGCTTGTGGTGCTTCAGCAGAAATACATCTGATAATTTTGTAACCATGACCGTAGATCAATTGTTGAAGTCATACCTATGGATTTCACTCAATTTTAATATTCAAAGAAATAATCTTTTTGATTATCAGTTATTCATTTGGACCACAAATGTGTTTATTGAAATAGATGTTTCAGTACAAAAATGTTATTGGTCACATAAATCCCATACTGTTAAGGTTCTAATACTTCAAACAGGTGCCAGGTCAAAGTAGCAGCATTGATAGTAATACCACTGTCTGGGACATCACTAACATCCAGTAATATGACACCCAATATTGGTTTGTTTTAAAATGCTGTTTAGTGCATAGATCATGAATCATCCCTGAGTAAGATTCAAATATAGAATCATAACATCACATCCTAATCTCACTGCTGAATGAAGAACATATTAAATACTTAACACACATATTGGGCCTTTCATATAGTTTGCCATGCTGACTCGTTCAAATAGCAATAAAAGCCTTACCTTTGTCTTTCCTGCTACTAGAAAATCATTTTGACCGGAGGTCAGTGCTCAGAGAGCTTTCCCTCCACAGCACTGCAGTAGTTCAGAATAGGAAGTCCAGTACAGCAAATCTGATGGTTACTCTGGTTTCCTGTTCTTTGCTTTCCTTTCAGCACTCCTTCCTTCCTACAGTGTGACCAGCTGCAGTAAGCAGTTTGAAGGCCACAGCTTGTGCCTGGATGAATCTGGACTCCCAGCACCCTTCCCTCAAACTAGGCCAACAATTCCTTGACAGTCCTGAGGAGCTCCATCTTCACAGACCAGCAACAGAGAAAGCAAATATCCCCACCCAGGATGCAACACACACATAGAGAAATCTATCCCCTGAACCTGCATTGATTGTACAGGGCTAGCTAAGAGGGTGAGAGTGCTGGGAACCGGAGGGAGCAGAGTGCAGTGTCAGAAAGGAGTATTTGTGCTGGTTCAGCCCAGTCTCTTATCTCGTAGAGGTAAGTCCGTCAGCACCTATGCGGTTCAGGATTTCTTTGTTAACGGACTCGGATGATGAAGAGATTTACAGAAAGCTATTTCTCAGTATAGAGAAAAGCAATGGTATAATGATGTAAAGTCTGGTTTACTCCAATAGGTAAAGCAGTCGGTTCATTCCAGCGCTTAATAGCAATAGTCTCAGATTACAGCAACCATGCACTCAGAACAGCAGCAAGTGATGACCTTGTGTCAATATGCAACCAGAATCCCCCAGGCCCTGGACCATCTCTTACCTAGCAAACAGGACAGATCAACAGAGAAATGGGGCTGGATGGGCCTGACATTTTTACAAACATGCAATATGACTGCCTTGGGAATACAACCTGTAACTACACTTCTCAAATAATTAGGGGAATACTGAAATCACACATCGGGTCTCAATAAATAAAATATCAAAATCTTTACTGCACACTCTGTAATTTGTTGAGAACAAAATGACGTAAGAATAGTCAATGAAAACCAAAATCACCAATCGACTGATGGCTTCTCCAGCTTGTGTGCATTTCATCACAGCAACTCGTAATTTGACTCAGTAGTGTGTATGACCCACCATGTGCCTGGATGCACTCCCAACGTCTGGGCATGCTTCTGTGAAACGGTGGATGGTGTCCTAGGGAAACTCCTCCCAGACCTGGATCAGGGAATCAGTGAGCTCCTGGAGAGTCTGTGGCGCTACTTGGCGGCGACAAATGCACCGATACATGGTTCTCAATTGCATTCAGGTCTGGGGAATGTGAGGGCTAGTCAATGACATCAATACCTTCATCATCCAGTTACTGCCTACACACTCTGGCCACATGAAGCCGGGCATTGTCCTACACCAGGAGGAAACCAGGGCCCACTGCACCAGTGTGAGGTCAGTGGATTTCATCCCTTTACCTAACAGCAGTCAGGGCTAACATTGGCTAACACCTGTGACCCTCCAAAGATATGCCGACCATCACTCACCCATAACCAAACCAGTCATGCGAGATGATGTTGCAGGCAGCATAACGTTCACCACTGCGTCTCCAGACTCTGTCAAGTCTGTCACATGTACTCATTGTGAACCTGCTCTCAGCTGTGAGGAAAACTGTGCAACAATGGTGGACCTGCCAATTCTAGTCTTCTCTGGCGAAAGCCAATCGAGCTGCACAATGCTAGGCTGTGAGCACAGGTCCCACTAGAGGATGTCGGGCCCTCATGCCACCCTAATCGAGTCTGTTTCTGACAGTTTGCTAAGAAACATGCACACCAGTAGCCCGCTGGAGGTAGGACTCTGGCAGTGCTCCTCCTCTTCCTCCTCGCACAAAAGAGCAGATACTGGTCCTGATGCTGGGTTGATGTACGGCCCTGCCCAGCTCAACGGCCTGTCTCCTGGCATCTCCTTCATGCTCTTGAGACTATACTGGGCGACACAGCAAACCTCCTTGCGACAGCACATATGGATGTGCCATCCTCCAGGAATGGGACAACCTGTGCAACCTGAATGGGACCGCCACATTCTACCAGTAGCAACAAGGACATTAGCAAAATGCTAAACTAGAGAATAATCATTTTTTAAAACTAGAGAAGCATTCCTCCTTTTCCAAATATAAGGAGAGAGCAATTGTCTGTAGCCACCACCAGCAAAACCGTTCACTTTTTGGGGGTTGTCTTGCTGGCGCACCTGTTGGCACTTTCAAAACAGGTGACATTGACTCACAATCGCTTAGGCTTCCTAATTAGACAGTTAATATCTTAAAATTTAAATTGACTTGGTGTTAAACTGTGATGATTACGTGTTCCTTTAGGTCTTACATACGGATCCCCCTTGACTGTTGTTTACCTCTATCAAGATCTATAGCAACAAAGCCACAGCACCTCTAATCAATCCCTTCCAAACAATATGACAGATTGATGATGATGTGAGAGAACCAATGGGTAATAACATCATAACAGAGAGAGGTGCATAATAAGTACACAGAGAAGATAATGTATAAGATATAACCATGTTAAAATTTAAGAAAACAGGACCGATCATGGACACGTCATAAAATGAACAATTTAAATACTGATCTACTGTATGTGAACTAAATTTCATTTCATAAATATAGTTGCTGGGGTTGGCTGATCTCGAATAACAGTTTGAAAGTGGTTAAAGAAGATTCAACAGCAATGCCTAGTGGTTGATCAGAGAAAAACATTTGAACTGGACCTGTTCCAAATAAGGCAGGTACGGATCACGAGCACTACGAGCTACAAGCACGCACTACGAGCACGCACCCACTCACAACCAGACACAATTGTCTGTTTTTCTACATCTTGATTTTCTATGAGCAGAAAAATTATTCCCTATTTTCCCTATCCCCTAATCCGAAAGGTAAGCCAAATCCTAACTCAATTTTAACCCTAATCTACATATCCATTCATGCCAAAAATGTTTATTAACCCGAACGCCTAATTCTAAACCTAACCACTATTTGTAGGTTTTTGCCCAGTTTCTTCCTTGGGTCTGGTTGAAATCTACAGAATATAATTGCTCATTTTGAGACAACAAAGAAAAGGTATTACATTTTCACAAAATGTGCCTTCAGCTGCTCTTTAAGAAGCCTACCTTTGCTCATTATGATATCCTTCTACAGCTCTTCCTAACAATAACAAAGGACTATGAATAACGGTAGCACTGAGCGTGGTTTTCAATAAAAAACACGTAAATGTGACACTTAATTCCAGTTAAGACCAGATGCTGAATAATTGGCTACCCTCTATAAAACTCATTTTGTTGCAACATATTAATTGTTAATGACTCTAATAATAAATTAAACATTCATGTAATTCATTAATTAGATATTGTACGATGAAAATCACTAAGTAAGACTATTTTACTTTATGTATGAACTGCTGTTTGTGGATGGTTTGGTGCAATACTGAAGAGTAAAATGTACAAGAATATATAAGTGGGGTTGCTACGGTTTATAGGGGTGCTGTAGCCCTGCCTCTCCCCGGCCTGGCACTGTCAAACAAAGTAGCCTAATTATCAAACAGCTGATTGTTGTTATGGCTTCAACGTTTGACAAAAAACAGCTGCATGCATCACGCCCTTCATATCATAGCCAAGATATTGAGATATACACAGATCAGCCATAACATTATGACCACCTGCTTAATATTATATAGGTCCCCCTTTGGCCACCAAAACAGCCCTTACCTGATGTTAACAGCAGGTCCTTTAAGTCCTGTAAGTTGTGAGGTGGGGCTTCCATGGATCGGACTTGTTTGTTCAGTACAACCCATAGATGATCAACTGGATTGAGATCTGGGGAATTAAATACCTTGAACTCGTTGTTGTGTTCCTCAAACTATAACTGAACCATTTTTGCTTTCTGGTAGTGTGCATTTTCCTGCTGAAAGAGGCCAATGCCATCAGTAAATACCGTTGCACATGGTCTGCAACAATTCTGAGGTAGGTGGTACGTGTCAAAGTAACATCCACATGAATGGCAGGACCAAAGGCTCCTCAGCAGAACATTGCCCAAAGTATCACACTGCCTCCGCCGACTTGCCTCCTTCCCATAGTGCATCCGGGTGCCATGTGTTCTCCAGGTAAGCGACACACACGCACCCAGTCAGCTATGTGATATAAAAGAAAACATGATTCATTAGACCATGCTCCCTTCTTCCGTCATCCAGTTCTGATGCTCACATGTCCATTGTAGGCACTTTCGGCAGTGGACAGGGGTCAGCATGGGCACCCTGACTGGTCTTGGGCTAGGCAACCCCATACACAACAAACTGCAATGCACTGTGTGTTCTGACACCTTTTTATCTTGACCAGCATTGACCTTTTCAGCAATTTGAGCTACAGTAGCTGGTCTGTTGGTTCGGACAACACAGGCCAGCCTTCGCTCCCCACGGGCATCAATGAGCCGTGGCCACCCTCGACCCTGTCGCCGGTTCACCGCTTTTCATTCCTTGGACCACTTTTGATAGATATTGACCACTGCAGACCGGGAACATCCCACAAGGGCTGCAGTTTTGGAGATGCTCTGACCCAGTCATCCATCCATCAGAATTAGGCCCTTGCCAAAGTCGCTCAGATCCTTACGCTTGCCAATTGTTCCTGCTTCTCACACATCAACTTTGAGGACAGAATGTTAACTTGCTGCCTAATATATCCCACCCACTGACAGGTGTCATGACAATGAAATGGTCTGTGTTATTCACTTCACCTGTCAGTGGTCATAATGGCTGATCGGTGTAAACTTGCCTTTCTATTGCATGAGTTTGCACAACAGTGAATTACAAGATGTGCAATGTTTATTCACTATATATCTATTGAGATGCAGCCATGAACATCTGTCTTAACTGCATTGGCCCAAAGGCCTGCTTCAAACATGGAAAATTATGCCACTCATACTAGCTATAGCAAGTTGCAATGTGGCACAATACAGTTCTGTTAATCAAATTCAAACCAACTAATCAATTAGGCAAAAGTATTGCTTTGAAACTGATGCTATTAGATTATCATTTTGGGGCAGAAATCCTACGGATGGAAAATGAATCTAGGCCAACCGTATAGGGTACCAGTGCTGGTTCCTCTGTTCCAGCATCATCAGGACCAGTCGGAGTTTGGGGGAGCTGTGGAGCCATGATTACAGCTGCACTTATAGTAGTGTATTCTGAGCTACAGGCCAAGAATGGGAATCCTTTTGAGCCCGGGAGTTGCATGGTGCACCAGCCCATTTGGCAGGGGGAGTTGTACTAAAGAAAACGACACGCTCTTTTTGGGCACTTCACAAATATATTACATTACAAATATAAATACAGATAAATATAAACACAGAAACGCTTTTCAATAAAATATGTGAAATAACAAGAACACTAAAATATATAAAAAGTAGTGCTGTCAAACTGTTAAAATAATCAATCCTGGTTAATCTCATACAGTAGGGCCGGTTTTGCCGACACGGATTAAGCATATAGGACTAAAGAATCAAGTTCAATAGAAAACTCCATTGACCTTGTCTTTATAGTCCTAGACTAGAATTAATATGTGGCTGCAAAACCGGACAATACAGCCTCTGTATGTAGCCCATGTAAATATAAATAAAAGGTTGCTGGTCACATACTGTAGCTCTACCATCTTATATTGTTCTCTTGATAAAGGTACCCAACTACAACTGCTGTGTTAGGCTACTGTATTAAACACATAGCCCTTCTTATCTGGAGAGCTGCAGTGTGGGCAGGCAGTTGATCCAACACTGTATCACATGTAAGCTTTTAAAAGTATTGTACTTAGATATTAAGGCTGAAATGTGGTTAGAATGGAGTTCAGCTGGGGGCCTGTAAATATTAGCTTTCCTGATGGTTAGCCACAACCAAACACATGAGTCGCTGTAAAATTATTCCCAAATTCAAACAAATCCATTGAAATATTGAACTAACGGATGTGCGGTTTACTAAAGCGTTGTTGGGCAGCATTCATACCCCCCCCCCAAGCCACCTCCAAAACCACAACTGTGCCAGAAATAATGCTGCCTCTGCAACATAGGGGTTTGTTTCTGTGGTTGATTACTCCCTAACCTCTTCCCCAACACTTCTCTTTTATTTAATATAATGCCCAACAGGGCTTTATACACTTGCTCAGTGTCCATTCCCCGTATCTCTCCCCAGACAGATGAGACAAATTGGTTGTCATGGCTTAAGTATTTATTGCTGCCACTTAAAACTTTATCACTTGTTTTACAGAAAAAGCAGGATGAATTCTGAAGTGTACAAAAACAATTTGTCCATTAAAAGTAAAAGCGTATTTCTTTAAACCCATTGGATGGTGCCTTGTCATACGACAAATAAACTGCAATAGCTCCTAAGACCTTTTATAAAGTCCTTGATTGGCCAAGTCAGTCTCCAGATTTAAATCCAATAAAAAATGCCTTCCTATTGTGAAGATGAAACTGAAAAGCAAAAAGACCTCTTAAACACATGAAATGAAGAGAAGTAACCTAGCATCTGCAGGGGGTCAATGGCTCACAGAGTTGAGGCAGGTTTTGCATACAATGGATATGCAAACTATTTTTAGACATGATATGTCCCAAAACATTTTATTTCCAAACATAGTGGGACTTTGTAAATAAAGTCTTATAATTTCTAAATGGTAACACACAAATACCCTAAAATAAAAGCTGAGAATCTATACTTGTAACGTATAATTGTAACTCGTAACTCCTTAATTTAAAATCCTATCTTCTGGAGTTAGATTTTTTTAAGTATAGAAGAAAAAATGCCTCACTGTCCCAAGAAATAAAGAACTGTGGGATTGAACTAGGATTGAACTTGTCAAAGGCTTGTCATAAGCACCAGCATTATGGGCTTTTGCTGGAAAACAACATGGATATTCTCAGACGAATTAACTTCACAAAATTCAGTGACAACACAACTACATACCAGCTTTCCCTCATTTATAATTACCATCTCCTGATATAACCTTATTATTAATCACTTCCTGCAGTAGCTCATAAACCAGCAGCTCATTCATGCAGTGTCTCCATTCCCAGTGTCTTTCTGACAGAATGTTGCAGACAGACAGGAGACAGGTGCACAGGACCCTCCCTCTGCATCATAAAATGACGAGTGATAAAACACAAGCATTCTACAACTCAAAAACCATTATCCACATTTTTCACTCAGCCACCTCATTTCCTTAGCAATATGCTCCTACACATCTAAAAATGTAAATGCAAAATGAGTTCATTTTGATGGTGTTATCAGACAATGATTTAAATTAAAACTAAGCACATCATCTGAGGGTTTACCTTGCATTTTCTTCAATGGACTCCACCCTGTGTTTTGTGTCCTCCTCTATGTCTTGTTCAGATTCCTCTATGTCTTGACCAGGGGCCTCCAGTTCCAGCATAACCTGTTCATGTTCAGCACGGCATTTAGCCTCCTGACGAAAAGATAGGCAGCTGCAGCAGGTTCCCATCTTGGCACAACTGGCATCTCCACTGCTGCCTTGCTGCTGGCCACTTTGCACTGTCTCTGACCATCTGGATAATGACTGGCTCATTCTCTATAATGTACATCATCACAGGAAGAGGTTCATCAGCCCAATGACTGCCATGTATTCACTGCAGGCTCCAGGGTTAAATATCACAAGTCAGATTAGTGCCTGATGGAATGCCTGTTTCAAAGCCCTGCAGTACACAACCACCCACTGTATCAGCCTCTCAATCCACTCTTTGTCCAGCTTTCTTTCATTCAGTGCACTGTTACACCCTCCACCCCATCTGTACCCAACAGTTGAATAATGTGTTCTTTAACTGCCATTGCCCTAATCTGTCGCCATGGACAATTATGTTGACATGGCAGCTGTATTGTTAACTCACTGGCCTTGACTGACAGTTCAAACCATTTCACAGGTTAAAAAAAGATTTATGAGCAAACTGGGAAATGACCATTTAGACACAATAGGTAACGAGAAACAGCCAGCATATTTAAACCTAGAATCTATGGGTCTTTGTAAAGAGCTTTTTCGAACCCATGTATTATGTATTTGTAACATAGCATGCAGGAGTCAGAAAACAGTTGGAGAATGGAGGACATTAATAACATAACTAACGTAACAACAGAGAGTAATTCCACGTGAAAACAGAACACAGAAAAAAAATCCAAACAATGAGGAAACAAGGAACTTAAATAGGGATGGTGATCAGGAACACAAGTGAGAGAAATAACAAAACTGAACAGGTGACCGTACTCCAAGTTCAAGTTTCAAGGTTTATTTGTCAAATGCACCGAACAACACGGCATCATCCTGCACAATGACATGTGTGACGACACCAAACAACTATGTAGTCAGTCTCCGAATGTGGGAGATCTCACTGGATGTTACAGTATTATTAACTGCACTTAATAAAGAACAGGCTTTCAGATGTTGTGGAAAGTTGGTTGAAAGGGCTGACAAACCACCCTGCACAACTGCTAAATATTTACAAAGATGAGCTGCAGCACACCTGTCTGCACCGTCCTTTGTACACTTGATCAAAATGGGTTTAATGGTCGGACCCCCAGAAAGTCCCCACTGCTAAAATGGCCTCAATGCTGGCCAGCGTTAAGTCCAGAACATAAACAAATAGAAAACCAATGGTGAAAGCTCAGATCAGCAGCTTTGCAATTGCATCTATCAAACGTTGCAGAACTGGAGTCACTTGCATTTGAAGATTGGGCATCTGAAGTTGCCAACAGAAAAATGCAAGAGCTTATTGATTGTTACAATGATGATTCAACTGCAGTTATCTTTGCCAAAGGATTATTGCCATTAAATATGCCCAAATATTAGGTCACAGGGCAAGTTGAAGAAAGAAAATGCAACTGAAGACCCAAATGGTCTCAGCATCTGATGGTCAGTGCTTAAAAGGCCACTTCCTTAAAAGTACCGATCATCAGGGACAGGTGGCAATCAGGTATTTGCTCAGCTTCTGGCACTGCAACCTAAGACCAAAACATATGCTTAGACCGTGATAACCTATCTTAGAAGAAATACTGATCTTTAAATGATGGCAAAAACATTATCTGTCAAAACAAAGCCCAAACACTCTGCAAAGAGACATAAAACATACTTGGAACAGAAATATGCAGACGGAAAACTCACAGTATTAGATTAGACACCTCAGAGATCCAACCTCAACATCATAGAAACTGTATGGGTTCCCTTGGACCGAGAAATTAACAGAAAGCTGTCAGGGAGGCAACACAAAATACAGACTTTTTGTAAAGAAAGGATTTGTAACTTTTTGGTGTTTCTTAATTTCAATATTATATATAGTGTTTTCTTAAAAAAATAAAATGGACACTTAATGCTCAGGTAAAAATTCTGTGATGGTCTAAGACTTCATTGTAATTTATTTTAGAATGGATCCTGACATTAACTCAATAACTCCAGAGAGGTTTGGTGCCCAGGTGGAGTGTTGAACTAACACATTGTTTCCTCTCCCACTTCCACAGCATAAATGATTCATGCTGCAGCAGGTAGAGTATTTTCAGAGTGTAGACAGCACTATAACCCCTGCACCACTACTGCAGCCCTGCTGCAATCACCTTCCGCAAGAAAAATACATTCTTGCCACAGCAAAAAGCTCCGGCAGAGCCAATGCATAATGCCTACAAAAAAACACTACATCCCCGTTCTACATATCTAAGGGAGGGAGAAAGGAACAGAAAGTGTCCTGCCTCTTGTATCTGCAGATCACATACGCCTACAAATACATCAACACAACAGCGATTCATTAATGAACACACCCAGACTGTCATAAAGAACGTTTAAACCACCAGTCAGGTGCTTTAATAAATGAAAAAGCCTCAAAATATGCAATATGAAAGCAGAAGAGCAATACAAAAGTAATAAGAAAAAGCCATCAAAATGTATTTGCCCCCTTTTCCACTGATGGTCAGTTGACTACTAGCTGATATAAATTGAAAACTGCATTGATCCGGATTTTGAAGAGGTCCTCTTTCTTTTGTAACTACATTTTGATCTTCTACAAAAACATTATTTTAAATAAAGGGAATCTAAGTAAACAGATAACAAACAATGTTATTTATATATTTAAAGAAAGTTATGCGACTGTAAACTCAGTTTTGTCAAAACACTTTCTATTGGATGCGCTAACCACATATACATTGTATTTGCAATCATATCTACATGTAATCATTGTAATGAATGACATGTTCTGTTTTCATCTGCACCAATGCAACTAACTCCAATGGTCCAGCTTAAGTTAGTGAAGCTAACTAAACCTCTTCTTAAACATTTGGCCAAGCCAAACCCCTCTGCTGCTATGGTACACCCTGGTCTGTTATTCTGTCTGACTGAACAAGACCACTGACACTATCCTCCATTTATGTTAGAGCTGTCGTTTAATGTTTTTTTATAACGTTTATAATGTTTTTTTAGCATTAGCTAAATTAAAACAAAGTTAATACAGGGGAAAATCGCACCTATTCAACCTTTTCCACAGCAACCCAGGCTGTCAATGGTGGGTCATTGAAACATTAGGAATGGTTTACCGGACATTGGGAAAACATGAATATTATTACCAGTACATTTGTCACAAGATTCTGCTTCATACTAACTGCACTACGCTACACTGACCACCCATTGAACCAACAATAATTTAGGTAAATTAGCACACGACTTCGCTTTGACAAGGAAGAAATTCTTCTCCTTCTCCTCCCAAAGAATTGCATTTTTGATCCACTCTGATTGAATGTACAGATAGCTGTCTGCACTTTGATACCCTTTCATTTCGGTAGCAGTGTACACAGCGGGATGGATTCTCCACAAGTTATATAGTATAGTACACAACCCCAAAGTTCAACTCCGGCAGGGATGCCGCTGTTTTTAACAATGTAAATAACGCAGCAGGTGCTTATATGGGTCACAAGTACCTAAGACTTGCAGATTGTTTCCATAACTTTCTTTTAGTGAGGTGATCTAAACACTCATGGACTGTTAAAGTAGAACATTTGACCAACTTCTGCACTAGGTCCATAGAATTCCCAGTGTTAGCCAACATGTTTTAACAATGTTTTGCACAATGTTTTGCACATTCAAGCTGGTGAATTTCAAAAGGTTTTTGCTACACATCATTCATTATCAATAACAAATGGGTAGGCCATCTGCTGTCCGGGAGCTCAAAGTGTAGAGCTGTGGGACATGCAGTTGTTTTACCAAGCCCGGTTTGAGTCCCAATGATTGCTCATTTGTATATAGTTTTGATGATAACACTGGCAATACTGCATTTGTAATACATACGTCAGGAATATTTGCTCATTAGTTTATAACATCACATCTTAAATTTAGCATTTAGATTTACCATATTTTGACTGTTTATCACCAGCGTTTCTCTCGTTGAGATGAATCCTTCAGATGCATGACCACCAGGTGATTAATGACATCCGAATCTTTGTTTGATCTCTACTGACAGGCACCAAAGGCTTTCCTCCATACCCAGTTATTTACAAGTAGTGCTTCCAGCTTTGCTGAAGCATACCCAGATCATCACCGATCCTCCACCAAATTTCACAGTGGGCGTGAGACACTGTGGCTTGTAGGCCTCTCCAGGTCTCCATCTAAACATTAGATGACCAGGTGTTGGGCAAAGCGAAAAATGTCAGAAGATGACCTTACTCCATTCCTCTATGATCCAATCCTTATGGTCTTTTGCAAACTTCAGCCTGGAACATCTTTGTTTCTCAGTGATGAAGGGCTTTTTTCTAAATTTGCACAACTTCAGCCCTTCCCCTAGCAGTCTCTTTTGAACTGTACTCACTGTGCACTTCACCCCTTCTGCTGTTTGCCATTCTTTTCATTGGTCACTTGATGTCATCCTATTGTTGTAGAGTGATATTCAAATGAGTTGACGGTCATCTTGGTCGGCGGACAGTAATTCTCTCCCTTTGCCAGTCTATAGCTTCGTTGTCCCCAATGTCTGTTGCTTGAGCTTGTTCTTTTGAACCGCTGTCTTGCAACCTGAAGCTCACTGTATCACTCTGCCGGTAAGGCCAGAATTGAACCCTTTTCCTCACTCAAAGCTTTTCTTTTGAACTCTTTTGTCATGCTGAATCGTTTTTTTCTTCAAATAAGCTTTGAGGTACTACTTGCACTGTTTTGCCATCCAGCTGGTCTCAGAGAATAGTGATGAGGTAACCTCAAGAGTTTTTACCCCATGGTTCCTAAAGCACCTCTCAGAAGTTTGATTGGATTGATGGCACTTCTTACGTAACATACATTCAAGCTGCTGTCACAAGATCTCAATAGCGTTGAGATCCAGTGACTGTGCTGGCCATTCCATTAAACAGAATACCAGCAGACATCTTCTTCCCTAAATAGTTCTTGCATTGTCGGCTAACAAGCGTCATCCGCAGGATATTGCATGACGTTGCAAAACAGTGGGATAGCCCTTCTTCAATATGCATTTTACTCACTTCACCACCACCAAAGCACTCCCAGACCATCACATTGCCTCCACCATGCTTGACAGATGGCGTCAAGCACTCCTCCAGCATCTTTTCATTTGGTCTGTGTCTCACACATGTTCTTTTTGAGGTGTCCAAAACACTTTTTTTCCAATCTTCCTCTGTCCAGTGTATCTTAATCTTTTCTTTTTATTGGCCAGTCTGAAATAAACTTTTTGTTGCAACTTTGCCTAGAAGGCCAGCAGACTGACACGTTTCAGAAGAAAGTTGTGTTCCTAGTCAATTTGAGCCTGTAATGAAAGCCAGCCAGTCTAAAGAAGCCAGCTTCATTGCTTCTTTAATCAGCACTTTTTTTAACCAACAGTTTTCCGCTGTGCTAACAAATTGCAAAAGGGTTTCAAAGGATCAATTAGCCTTTTAAATTATAAACTTGGATTAGCAAACACAACATGCCATTGGAACACAGGACCAATGGTTGCTGCTAATGGGCCTCTGTAATTCTAAGTAGATTTCTATAAACAATCATCAATTTCCAGCTACAATAGTTTTTTACAACATTAAATATGTCTTGTGTCCTAAAGGACTGTAGGGTTAGTTTTTAGCACTGCAGCAGTTGGCAGCCTTGGAACTTGGCAAACAGTAGCAAAGCACGGATTTGATCAATTTGCTGAAAAATAAACCTTTATCACTGGAGCCTTGAGATAAAATGCCTGCAAGTAAACAGAGCTGCCTTTAATCTCAATTTAAAGTGTTTTGCTTTCACACTTCTGCAACATCTTCTGGCTAATGAACTAAAATGCAGTTGTTCCAAAAAACAGTTAATACCAATAATGGGGGGCATACTAATAGAGATCTAAGTGAAAGAACAACTGATAGCTGGAACCATAATTTCTAATTAAGAAATAAAATTGAGAACATTAGAAGAAATAAGGGACTCTTTGTGTGTCTATGGTGTCATTTTAATACCATACACATCTCCGTGCCTGTACCAGTTTTGCAAACCTAAACGCCCAACAGGACAACATTGTTTCTCAGCGGGATCAATTCTATATAGGGGTAGCTATGGAGTTGCATGTTCCCAGTGTATTGACTACACTATAGATCATGAAAAAAATCTCAGTTTTCCACAGCTATCTGTTTCCTGGGGAACATTGAGAAAACCATTTTCTTTGATCTTGGTGTAGCAACTTATTACCATAAACTAAAAATAAATAACTGCTGACGAATAGAACATTTTCTCAAATATATACCATTCAGTAGAAAAATTCAAAAATACAAAACATTCATTATAATGAAGTCATTATTAAAGTGCCTGTAAGAAGCTAAAAAGCCATGCTCCTCACCACTGGATAACCTCCAGTGGGGAGGTTATCTAAACCATGCTAGAGAACACTAGGTAGAACTCCATTTTCCCATGGAGTTAGATGTCAATTAATGTGAGTTTTACTACAGCTGCTCTGCCTGTCTGAACAATCGCTCTTTTGTGCCAGATCTCACAAAAGAGGTCACCACCAGCAACCTGCTTCACAACCAGCAAAAGGTTGTTAAGGAATCACCATGTGGACTTGGACTGCACTCAGCCCCTCGCGTCATAGACTGAAGATCAACAAGGTAATGTGGGCCCACAAGTTACCCCATAAACCAATACAGATGATCGGATCTAAGGGAGACTCCCACCTAAGCCTCAATGTCAGAGTGAATATATTTTAGCTTTTTGACCGGGGCATGCATCAGTAATTTAATGCTGCACTTCACAATTAACTGTAATATTTCTGAGAGACTAGAGGAGTGATTAATTAACCAAGACATTCCTCCACTTGTGTTGCTTAATTAGCTGAGAGCTAGGGACAGGCAGGCAGGTGGGTTACCCATGCAATGACTCTGCCATAATTACCTTAAAGGCATACAGGACAAATGTAGAAAACCTGGCGATATCCAAGATGGCAGTAAATCAAATAAACCTCTGAGGTGGACTGTTCACTATGATGCACTGAAGAACTTGCCATAAGGTAAAACGATAAAAAGCCAAATCAGCAGAAAGGGCACAAATCCACAATAAAGGATAATGAAGAGTCCATGCGCATCACAAGGACAAACTCAACATCTCTCATTTGATCTTCCAATAAATAAACACTAATGCATAGCTAAAGTCATTCAAGACGTTTTCGGTTGCACTTTCTATTAGGTTGCCCATGCAATTACATGCAACATTCAATTTGGACATACAAGTTGGATGTGGTTTAATTACATGAAACTAATACACAACAGGAATTAAGTAGTTTAATGTATTTCCATGTAGCAGTAGGGTGGAGCAAAAAGAACACTTAGAAGACGCTCTGAACACAATAGTAATGTATCAAGCAGTATTCTGTTGAAACCACTGTCTAACTTAATCAGATTTCAGATGTATGTGAAATGTAGGACAGTGACAGTCTGGACCCTGTCTTTTTCTGTTTGGATCCCAGTGATATGCTGTTTACTTACCCTCCAATAATATAGCACTATAACAAAGAAAATGTGCAGAACCCAAAACGAAAATCAAACCAGAACCCTTCTTACCATTTAATAATGAACAAACCAATTATTTTTAGAGCCAGGCAGACATTTGAGCCATTACACATCTCCAGTCTTTTCTCAGTGACCAGAGGACCACAATGACTCCATTCATGCAATACATACTAAAATTGTCAAACAATTCTAAAATAAATTTGCCCTGCATATTAACTGAAAGCTTCCAGCCTCAGTCGTTTCTAGTCTATAACATGTTCCTCAGCTGCAATACAGAAAGCAGTGGCACTGACTAAAACACAAAACGCTTTTATTATTTATCAGTTAGTTATTAGTGTCCAATTACTGCTACATCATTTTGTTCTGTTCTGTTATATTTTATTTAAAGATTATGACATTCCAAATGTATTATTGTAAGACAACAATCATTTTATTTTGGGAAATATTTGAAACATGTTACTTGTATAAATATTCAGCCCTGTGCTATGACTGAAATTGACCTAATCGAGCCACAAATACTTTACCATTGACATCCACTGTGAACTGTTAAAAGTTGCTGTCACATTTTCTGGATGAAAACACGGCTATTAATGCATCTTTGGTTAAGCTGTGATTCTGAAGGAAAAGGAAGACCCAAAAGTACTTCACAGTATTTAGAGTCATATAAATGCAAACATTTGAAAAAGTATTAGGAAAACATTCCTATAAATCTCTCATAAATCAGGAAGTGGAAGCTGCACCACACCACTCAAGCACTACCAAAGGTCATCACTCAAACAAGGAGATATGAGAAGCTACAAAGGCCAAAAATCACTGTGAATGAGCTATAAAGTTCAGTTGATGAGAGCAGACTAATGGTTCACAGATCAATCATATAATATGTTCTGCACAAAACTGCACAAAACGGTATTGGAGGGTGGCAGAAAAGAAGTTGTCACTCAAAAAGTACCGTCAAAAAGAATGAGAGTGATCCAGCTGCAATCTGGGCAATATTTCTGGTCAGCTAAAACCAAGAGAGCATTTGAACAAAATTCAAAGCGATGTCTGTGTAGCAAACCTGACATTACCCATGCCTCAACAAATACCATCCCTACAATGAAATACAGTAGTAGCAGCAACATGTTTTGTGGACCCAACCGGTATTGGACATCTTCATAAAACTGAAGGAAGAATGTAGAAGCGTAAGAGAGGGATATATTGCAAGACGAACTGCTTAACATCCTACTGGCCTGTTTTCCATCAACAAATGGTGTGAAACACTGTAAAAGGAAAAGCAGGCAACTAGCAAGCAAATGCACATAACTCTTTACTGAGTGTCTAGATAAAAGGTGTAATTTTGTGCCTCCAATCGGCACTGAGTTGAATGTCGGTTTAATAAAACCATTAGGATCTGACACTATAATAACTAACTACGAGCATCCTGACTGGTCTTTAGCAGCTTAACCTCCAACTGTCAGTGCCCTTTCCAAGACAAATTTGTTTTGGATGGGGTTGAAGATGGGCCCTTTTCATAACTACAGAACACAGAAGTAAACAGCTAAATCAATCAAAACATCACCATAACATGTAACATTCTGTGAGTAGTTAAAATAAGCTTAGATTTTTGTACATTATTCTGGTAATAGCCAAGGGACAGGTGAATCCTCTGCTATGGTTTTTGGGAGCCATAATACTTTACTGAATAGACAAAGTTTGACTTAAAATTAATGTCCAGAATCTAATCATAATTTTACATGTCTGTCACTTTATGGTCACAGACAGATAAGTCCCTCTCCTGCCCTTTCCCAAGTAACACACATATACACACACAGCTATCAGATAGTCGAGGTCTAGCATTTTGGAGAATGTGAGCTGAATTTCAAATTGCTTTCTTTCAGAGCTTCTTGGCATTGCCCTCTATTTTCTTAACAAAGCGGGTAGAAAGGAAATGTTGATAGGCATAATAAGACCTCATACTTAAGAGATCCGTATAACTGACAATATCTCATGATCTATGTTGTGAAGTCATATGAACTGTGCTCCAAAACTGCACAACACATGTTCAAATACTTGCAGGAATATCAGCAGGAAAGGTTGGGAATCAAACCGCATCAGATTTGTGTGCGTTTTTGTGTGGTAAGTGAAACAGTATAAATAATTTTATTCAGCGCTCTACCTGAAACCAAGCTCTAAATATTAAAGCAGAAAAAACATGCATATTTTCTACCTACAGATGCTGAAAATTACTTCTCATATATATATATGGTTAGGAAACATTGGTCAAACAATCACATCTCAATGAAGAGATTTCTCAAATAAAATGAAAACATACACTACTGTAACAAATGTTTTGGCATTCTATTTGTCAATTTGTATAGACAATCTGAAGAGATTTTACCCTATGCATCCTGAAGCACCTCCAGGAGTTGGATTGGCTTGATGGGTAGTTCTTACGGTCAACACTTCAACAGAGTTGAGATCTGGTGACTGTGATGGTCACTCCATTATAGACAGAATACCAGCTGATAGCTTTTTCCCTAAACAGTTCTTACATAGGTTGGAATTATGCTTTGGGTCATTGTCCTGTTGTAGAAAGAAATTGGCTCTTATAAGGAATCATTCACACGGTATGGCATGGTGTTGCAAAAGGGAGTTTTAGCCTCCCTTCTTTAAAATCCATTTACCCTGTACAAATCTCCGAAATCACCACAAGTTGATTCTTCATTGCTGATGTTGAGCCTCGTGTTTTTCGGGTACTATTTGACAAAACTGCCAGTAATGGACTCGAGAGGCATCTGTTTCCCAAACTAGACACTATTGTATTTGTCCTCTTGGTTAGTTGGGCACCAGGACCTCACACTCCTCTTTCAATTCTGGTCTGAGACAATTTCAGCTGTTCTGTGAAGGGGGTAGTACACAGTGTTATACGAGATCTTCAGTTTTGTGGCAATTTCTCATATGGAACAGCCTTCATTTCTCAGAACAAGAATTGACTGACGAGTTTCAGAAGCAAGTTCTTTGTTTATGGCCATTTGTGTCTTTTATCAAACCCCACAATTGCTGATTCTCCAGATACTTGTCTAATGTTCCTACAGTACATAGACATTACATGAAGACATTACAATGTACCCATGTTTTGTCCCAAAGCTACGTAGCACCTCTGCTGCTGTTTTGCCTAAGCTTTTGGAGGCATGCACGTCTCCCGCTTCTTGCCCCAGTACATCACAATTCGGCTGCTAGCTAGCCTGCATCCTTGCTGATGGTGGCAGCCCATACAGATTGTGGCCTACAGGTATATAAAAGTCTCACTCTCTGCCTCATGACAAATACATTTAGAATAAAAGTATAATAGCTTTGTAGACACAATAACAAAAATATCCCTGCCCCATATGCAGGCTATGTATTGCAGGCTATGTATTCTCATTATCCTGGAGTCGTTCAAAATAATTCAACGCAAAGCAGTGTGTTTCCTCCTATAGGGCAATGTAGACTACATTATTTCTAAACACCTAGTGTCCTGCATGAAACCGTGAGAAAGACAAGGATGGCTTGCATTGAAACGTCATCATTGCTCACCCCTCCGCAAGACCACGAGCCTTCAGCCGGCTACACATTGCGCTTTGGAAAAGGACTATCCCAGGACAGCGTTTGTTTTAAGCCTGGCTATGTGCAAAGCTATTTGTGCCCAAATCGGACGTTATTGGAGTCAATGCGCACATTCCATATATTAGAACACAAAGCTCCACACTCACTTAATGAAGTAGCTGGCCCCCTCCTCCGAGAATCCTTCTTCCCATCCCCGTGGTAAATCTAAAACATGAATACAATGCAATGGGCTGCTTAAACCTAGCTACATATCTCGAAGCAGTAGGCTAAAGCACCTACAAAGCAATCATCGAATGGCTCGATATCAAGTACGGTGTATACCTGATCGTATCATATGTCCAGAGTTGACAGGTTCACTCGTACGAGGATGGAGCCAAGTAGTGTTCTGAGTTTCATCACTGAAAGAAACAGACACCTGTTACTGGACAAGGAAACGTGTATAACTGCGTTATTACCTCGTTTCGTCCGTAAAACTTGAATTTAAAACATCACAACATGCTCACTTTATGAAGAAGACCCTGCCATCTCGACAGACTCCGTAGGACCAGTAGTCGGGCAGAGTGTCCCGTCCGAGCGGTGCCGCCATGATCCTGGTTTGTTTAAGCTATTTCATTTTTCTCTCTGCAGTTTTCAGGGAATCCAAGAGTCCTATGATCACCGCCAGGGAGACCGCCAGCAGACTTTTAAAGGGAAAGTTCACCTATTTTTAAAGGTGGCCTATTTTTTTATTCTTTCTGCGCTGATTCCTCCCTATTTTAAAAAGGGTAGTCAGATTTGCGTGTCTTTACAATGTATGAATATACAGTGTCTCTCAAAATTGTTCCTCCCCCTTGGACCACATTTTATTGTGTTACAACAATAAATCAAAATGGATTTATCATTTATCGAAGTTAAATGATATTTGCCACATAATGTGCAAATTGTTCTAGAATAATTTCAATTACAAAAGAAAATAACTGATTGCATAAGTATTCATCCCTTTGTTACAAACCCTGAATAAACTGTGATTCAACCAAATATGTTCAGAAGAAAGGTCATTAGAATAAAGTCCATGTGTGTTTTACATGATTTCTGGTTAAATACACCTATCTCTGGGAGGTCCCACATTCAATAAGTACATTTCCTACCAAAAACGATATAATGAAGATGAACATTCAGTGAAAATCAAGAATAAGATTCTTCAAAAGCACCAATCGGGGGTTTGAGGTAAGAACATTTCCAGGACATTGAATATACATTGGAGCACAGTAAAGTCTTATTACGAAAAACTGTGAATCTGTCTAGAACAGACGGTCTTCAATAACTAGGTTTCCAGGCAAGAAGAGCACTAGTCAGGGAGGCTACCAAGAAGCCTATAGCACCTACAAAGGAGTTACAGTATTTCATGAACCGGGAAACACAGGTGCTTCACTAAAGTGGCCTTTATGGGGAAAGGGGCAAGAGAGACATTGTTGAAAAAACACTTGGCTAGTGTTTGCCAGAAGACGCGGGAGACTTTGAGACCAAGTGGAGAAAGATTCTGTGGTCGGATGAGATCAAAAAAGAGCTTATTTGCCTCAACTCTAAGTGCAATGTTTGGCGCAAGCCTAACACCACACATCACCTGAGAATTCCATCACCACCATGAAGTATGCTATAGGGATGCTTCTCTGCATCAAGGCCTGGAAATCTGGTGAAGATAAAGAGTAAAATCGATGCAGCAAAGTAAAGAGAAATCCTGGAATAAAATCTGAAGAAGTCTGTAAGAAACCTGGGACTAGGGCAAAGATGTATCTTCCAGTAAGATAATGAACCCAACCATACAGGCAAAGTCAGACCATATTGGTGTTAAAAGAGGACAATGTCCCCGAGTGGTTTACTTAAAGTCCATTCCTCAATCCAATTGATAATATGTGGAAAGAGGTGAAAATTGCTGTCCACCAAGGTCTCCATCCATGTTGATTGCAATAAAAAAACTGCAGAGAAAAATGTGCACAAATTGTGTTAAAGGAGAAATATGTACAATTTAAAACATTTTAGTGTTAGAAAATGTCCAGAATAGTGGGATTACAGTGATCATCTTATTTGTAATAAAATCACAAAAACAGCAGGTAAAAACACAATGCTGCAAAAAAAAATGTATGGAGAAATCTGAGCACATTCAAAAATGTTGAGTAATTGCAATTAACTATTAACGTGTGGCAGATGCAAGATGTAGGGGTGTTTAGGCCTATTCCGTGAATTGGTGGCTCTGGTATGGAACTACAATATGTGACTGACAAGATTGTGTGTTGTGCAAATTTTCACAGACTGATATGAGTTAAAAAGGTGCTTGAACTATAAGGATCTATTTGCAAAACTCAATGGTGTTTGTGCAGATCTACCATTTTCAGTTCATAGATTTAAAATGTTCTGATAAAACACACATGCAAAGGACAAACAAATGTGTGCATTTCTGAAAGTTGCTTTTCACGATTTTCAGAAAGCACTTTCTTGTTCCAAGGTTTGGAAGTACTTCAAATTTACTACAACTATTCTTTCTGGTCTGCAAAATGAGTCCCAAATATATATATATATATATATATATATATATATATATATATATAGTGTGTGATTTTTAAATAATTCATTAGCATTTTATTTCTTGGCATAAGTATTTGATCACCTGCCAACCAGTAAGAATTCTGGTTGGTAGAAAGACCTGTTAGTTTTTCTTTAGGATGCCCTCCTGTTCTCCACTCATTACCTGTATTGACTGGAGCTGTTTGAACTCGTTACCTGTATAAAAGACACCTGTCCACACACTTAATCAAACAGACTCCAACCTCTCCACAATGGCCAAGACCAGAGAGCAGTGTAAGGACATCAGGGATAAAATTGTAGACCTGCACAAGGCTGGGATGGGCTACAGGACAACAGACAAGCAGCTTGGTGAGAAGGCAACAACTGTTGGCGCAATTATTAGAAAATGGAAGAAGTTCAAGATGACAGTCAATCTCCCTCCCACAGTTTGTACCTATGGTAAAAATTACAGACCTCTACATGCTTTGTAAGTAGGAAAACCTGCAAAATCAGCAGTGTATCAAATACTTGTTCTCCCCACTGTATATGAATATCAGCAGTGCATCTCTCTCACTGCGGCTGCATGCAGCACTGAGTTTTTCCAACCATGAAATATTACCATAGCGCTTACCCTGCATCAAATGTAACTGCCCAATTTCCTTCCCATAAATATAATTTGAAGGTGTGTGAAAGCTCAAAGTCACAGTACTGAGTACACAGCAAACTATGTCACCAAGTAAAGAGGGATTGGCTGTGTCACTGCACAGCACACAGGAAGATTTGATTGCAGAATTCCCAGCCACTTCTTTTACATAATAGTGAATTCATTGTGTATTCCTCTAGACTGAATGACAGTGGATTTATCTCTATAGATGAAACAGAACTTCCAATAGGGATTATTTTACAGGGAAGGGTTTGTACCAAACATAGACATCAGAAATTAGATATTTTAACAAATCAAATATGCAATTGGATAATCTAACCAAACAAAATTTAGTTTTACCAAGGTGTGCAAAGCTGTCCCAATCCATCAAGTTTAAAAACCTGTCACATTTCTGTGATTTAGAATGTCTTGGAGGCAGGCACGTTTGCAGGATGAAATGACTGAGAAGGCATTTCTTATAAATGAAGGGGCATATCTAATCCATATACCATTTTCAGTGTCTACAGAGAAACAAAACTGGGGGGACACAGATTCTATCTGGAGGGGCAATGTTCTGTTTTGCCCCCCTCCCTGTGGCACCGGGCCTGCCTGGAAGCATTCAGTGATGTAACATTTGGCTGGACCAAGGAGTTTGGATAGTCTGGAAAACAGTCTCCGAATCCCAATAGTTTTTTTTTACTCTAAAGGAAGAAAACTACAGTGGGGAGAACAAGTATTTGATACATTTTACCATAGGTACACTTTGACTGAAAGAGACAGAATCTAAAACCAAAATCCAGAAAAATCACATTGTATGATTTTAATTTAATGATAAATAATTAATTAGCATTTTATTGCATGACACAAGTATTTGATCACCTACCAACCAGTAAGAACTCCATCTCTCACAGACCTGTTAGTTTTTCTTCAAGAAGCCCTCCTGTTCTCCACTCATTACCTGTATTAACTGCAACTGTTTGAACTCGTTACCTGTATAAAAGACACCTGTCCACACACTCAATCAAACAGACTCCAACCTCTCCACAATGGCTAAGACCAGAGAGCTGTGTAAGGACATCGGGGATAAAATTGTAGACCTGCACACGGCTGGGATGGGCTGGAGGACAATAGACAAGCAGCTTGGTGAGAAGGCAACAACTGTTCAAGATGACGGTCAATCTCCCTCGGTCTGGGGCTCCATGCAAGATTTCACCTCGTGGGTCATAAATGATCATGAGGAAGGTGAGGGATCAGCCCAGAACTACATGGCAGGACCTGGTCAATGACCTGAAGAGAGCTGGGACCACAGTCTCTAAGAAAACCATTAGTAACACACTACGCCGTCATGGATTAAAATCCTGCAGCGCACTTAAGGTCCCCCTGCTCAAGCCAGCGCATGTCCAGGCCCATCTGAAGTTTTCCAATGACAGTCAGGATGATCCAGAGGAGGAATGGGAGGTCATGTGAGACAAAAATTTAGCTTTTTGGTCTAAACTCCACTCACCGTGATTGGAAGAAGAAGGATGAGTACAACCCGAAAAACACCATCCCAACCTCGAAGCATTGAGGTGGAAACATCATTCTTTGCGGATGCTTTTCTGCAAAGGGGACAGGATGACTGCGCCATGTATCGCGAGATCTTGGCCAACAACTTCCTTCCCTCAGTAAGAGCATTGAAGATGGGTAATGGCTGGGTCTTCCAGCATGACAACGACCCGAAACACACAGCCAGGGCAACTAAGGAGTGGCTCCATAAGAAGCATCTCAAGGTCCTGGAGTGGCCTAGCCAGTCTCAGGGCATGAACCCAATAGAAAATCTTTGGGGGGAGATAAAGGTCTGTATTGCCCAGCGACAGCCCCGAAATCTGGAGAAGGTCTGTATGGAGGAGTGGGCCAAAATCCCTGCTGCAGTGTGTGTAAAGACTGCAGATATTATGAATCTAACCAGCTTTTTCAAAAGACAACCTTGATGTCAGATATTGGGTGGTAAAAGCCATTCAGAGGTGTAAGAAATATTAGATTGTTTCTGTAAATGGTGGTCTGTCTTCATTGCTGACTCTGCTAAAGACAATGGGTTAGAAAAGTAACCCAAAACATGCTATTGTTTGTTTTATTGTAGAACATATTCTCATTTGGAGAAGAAAAAGTCTGACATTGCTATAGTTTTTTTCAAGGATCACTTCTCATTGCAGTAATGTTAGGCTTTCAGAGCCAGGCATTTGAGAGCCAGCACTAAGTGGACACAAAAAGTACTTATTACACCCAAAACGTACAAAAATAGTTTGTTCATCCCAGAGTAAATGTTATGTGGCTCAACACACGTAAATTCGGCATCACCTAAACAAGAGAAGTTGAACAGTTCATCAACTAAGATGAGCAAAGCACATATTTGACACAAATCATCCTTATCTTCAAGAAACAGAGAATGATCATTGCTGTCTGTGAAGTATGTTGAATCAACCTTAAAAGGTGATGTTGCCAGCAGATGGGAAGATGACTAAGTGAACATCTGTGTAACATACAGCTCAGGAAAAAAAAATAAGAGACCACTGTACCTTTTTTCTTTCCTTTCCGAAAAAGGTTGAGTGAGGAACAGAAGCGTTCAATAATACCCCTTCTGTTCTTCACTCAGAACCTTCCTTTTCAACTTTTTGGAAAGGAAAGAAAAAGGGCAAGACAAGTGAAACAATCAAATTGATTTGCCTACGTTATTTACTAATGTATACATTTTATTTTCATGGATAAACAAAAAAAAAGTTGACATTAGTTAAATAATTATTGGACTTCGTTGGGTTCACTGATGCAGTTTCTGCTGGAAACTGAGTTCATGCTGGAGCGCTACTGGCCAGGCATCACCACTGTAGTCCTTACAACCTCCCTTCCTACCAACTCTGGATGTTTGTAGACCTGACCGATCATGCTCCTCTCTGTGGCCTCAGGAAGTTGTGAAGAGCAAGGAACCATTATTAAGTGAAAACTGGTAAATAAGAAATGCTACACCTTAACAACTGTCAACGAATTCCATAATTTGCAAGAAAATAAATGAGCCAAAGTAATAATGGTATAAGGTTGTTGACAAAGGAGTTGCTTTATAGGAAGGTAAGCACTGTTAAAAGAAAAAACAGGTCCATTTGAAAACATTACATATTAAAATGAAAACACGGTCTCAAATGTATGCATGTACAGTCATTTGAAACAGTAAAGTAATTTGAAACTTAGATGCAATTAAAGTGCAGGTTTTCAGCAGTAAATCAAGGAGTTGACAAAAGTTCTTAGGAAATTTAAAGGAATAGCAACCATTTTCATACACAGCCCCCTTATTTCAGGAGCTCCAATATAATTGGACAAATTTACAAAATCATAAATAAAATTTTCTTTTTTAATACTTTGTAGAGAATCCTTTGTCGGCAATGACTGCTTAATCTGGAATGCAAGGATATCACCAAACACTTGGTTTCCTCTGTGATGCCACGCTTTTACTGCAGTTTTCTTCAGTTGTTGTTTGTTCGTGGGTCTTTCTGCCTTGATCAGGTTGAGATCAGGTGATTGACTTGGCCATTGCAGAAAATTCCACTTCTTTTAACTCCTAGATTACTTTCGGAGTATGGTTCGGGTCATTGTTCATCTGTAAAGTGAAGCACCACTCAATCAACTTCGCTGAATTTGGCTAAATCTGAGCAGACAATATTATATCCCTATACACTTCAGAAATTATCCAGCTGCATCTGTTATATCATCAATACACACTAGTGACCCAGTGCCATTGGAAGCCATGCATGCCCATGCCGACACACTGCCTTCCAAATGTTTTACTGATGATATGGTATGCTTCAGATCCTCTTCTCAATACTTGTTTTCTTCCTATTTGAAGAATGCTGTTCAAGAATTGGCCAGGCTTTGTGAGCTTCTTTGGAAGAAGTCTAATATGACCTTTCTATTCTTAAGGCTTATGACTGGTTTGCATCTTGTGGGGAACCCTCTGTATTTGCAGTTGTGGGGTCTTTATGTTAGACTTGGAAAATGATAATCCTACCTCCTGGAGAGTGTTCCTCACTTGGCTGGATGTTGTGAAGGGGTTTTTCCCTTACCATGGAAAGGACCCTACAATCATCCACCACTGTTGTCCTTCCGTGGACGTCAAGGCCTTGATGTCTTGTAGAGCTCATCAGTGCGTTCTTTTAATTTATCCCAATGTACCAAACTTTTGATTTGGCCACTACTAATGTTCCTGCTATCGCTCTGATTCACTTGCATTGAGAGCTCCTTTGACCACATGCAGTTTTACATCAACAGTTTCCAAATGATAATGCCACACCTGAATCAAATTCTGAACTTTTATCTGCTTAATTGATAAAAAAAATATTAATGAATTACCCACACCTGTCCCTAAAACAGCTTTTGAATCAATTGTCCAATTACTTTTGGTCCCCTAAAAAAGAGGGGCCTACAAATTAAAGAGCTTAATTTCCTAAACCCATCCTCCAATTTGTATCTGGAAACCCTCAAATTCAAGCTGAGGGACTGCACATTAGGTCCACACTCATAATTAAACTGTAACTTTTGGTAAACAGACAAAATGAAACATGTGTCAGTATCCCATTATTTCAGGACAAATTGTAAGATTTTTAAATAATGAATTAGCACTTTATTGCATGACATAAGTATTTGATTCATCAGAAAAGCAGAACTTAATATTTGGTGTGTGGACAGGTGTCTTTTATTCAGGTAACGAGTTCAAACAGTTGCAGTTAATACAGGTAATGAGTGGAGAACAGGAGGGCTTCTTAAAGAAATACTAACAGGCCTGTGAGAGCCGGAGTTCTTACTGGTTGGTAGGTGATCAAATACTTGTCATGTAATAAAATGCAAATAAATTATTCAAAAATAATGCTGGATTTTTGTTTTAGATTCTGTCTCTCACAGTTGAAGTGTACCTATGGTATTGATTCCAGACCTCTAAATGCGTTTTAAGTAGGAAAACCAGCAAAATCGATAGTGTATAAAATACTTGTTCTCTCCCATAGTGTCTGCATTCATTATGTTCCTCCACTCATTTATTCTGGTTTTTCCTTACATTTTCACCAATCTGTATATATGTGTGTGTGTGTGTGTGTGTGTGTGTATATACATAAATATTAGAAAAACATTTGAATGCATTCTATTATCTTTGAGGGAAATTAAGGCTAAATATATATAGTAGCATTGAGTAAAATAATTTATTTTAGAGAACACGGGAGTTAAATATTGTCACAGTGTATTGCTTTTGTAAATCCTGAGAAGAAAAATCTATGTGATAAATCTGATTGCCTGGTAAAAAAGATAAATCTTTATAGCATATAGCAAAATATAAATCTTTATAGCATTTGCTGCAGAGCCCTTTCACCATGTAGTGATTCAGCTAAAGCTGGTGCCTTCTAGGAAAGTATAATAACATTGAGTCACCTTGCTGCATTGTCAGCCTCTGGCTGTGGAGAGGCAGGCATCAGCAGCAGCACTCATGCTGCAGAGCTGCGCAGTACTGCACATCACTTCTGAGAGTCTGCACGTGTTCTGATTTTATGTATGAGAGAATGGGAGGGGACTGAAAATGTCAAATAAGAGCAATTAATTCAGTGCGGATGATGATTAGTGCGGAAGTCAATAATGAACAAATAATAATTTCTACTCCTACTGCCCGATAGGAGTCAAAAGCCTCCAATGGGAATAAAAAGTAGGACATCTGGACAACAGAAAGAACAAACACTAATAAAACAAATACAACAAAAAAACCTGAGCACATGCTCATAACACTACATGAAGAAAAAGCCTACATGATCGCAACAAAACACACCCTTACTGACAACTTAGTGATGTGCAGTTACTGATCGCAGGTGAAATGTTAAAGGGGAATTTGACCACAATTCATCTACTTAATGTACTTATAACCAGAGGTGCTGACTCAAGTCATTCTTCTGTACAAAATCGGTGAATGGGACGCTTTTGGAGCACAAGGCCCAAGGTCAAGTAGACCCTCGAGTGGTTGCAGCAGAAAAAGGTGAAGGTTCTGGAGTGGCCATCACAGCCTCCTGACCTTAATATCAGCGAGCCACTTTGGAAATATCTCAAACGTGTGGTTCATGCAAGACTACCAAAGACTGCATGACCTGGAGGCATTCTGACAATACGAATGGGCAGCTACAACACCTGCAAGAATGAGGCCTCATAGACAACTATTACAAAAGACTGCATGATGTCATTGATGCTAAATGTTAGTCCAATAAGAAATAAAATGTGTTTTGCCTGCTCACTCATGTTTTCTTTACAAATGGTACACATATTACCAATTCTCCAAGGGTATGCAAACTGCTGAGCAAAACTGTATATAGATAGAATTTATATCAACAAACATTCAACCAACAGTCTATTGATAAGCAACCGCTTGCTACAGTTCAGTTTAAAAAAATCTTTTGAACAGAATGAAGTCAAGATAAGAAAAACCCATCTAGTTTTTATTTGTTTAAATCTATAACTGATTTCATGTCAGGGAATCCTTACATTTTTCGCACTTTAGACTCACATCAGCAAGGTTAAAGATTAAGCAAGGCTTTAAACAAAGATTTCAAATTTCTCCCTTTTGTTTATCTTTCCTGCAGTTTGGCTAACCAAAAATGTTGATACACAACATACACATAAGTGTTTTAACAGCACATTGTTATAACCTTAACTTAGATTATACCACCTTAATAATTTACATCAATTTCCCTGAGCAATCCAATTATTGATTATATTGTTCTCCAAATGTTCAGGCTAAAAATGAATTCAAGTGTAAATCCGTATCCATGATTGCCCTCCAGTGGCGACTTACAACAATCCCATTAAGTTGACTGAAAAACCTTTGATATTACCAAGTATTGCCCCCAACTAATTAAATTGGAAGTGGGACAGTGTAACCAGTTCACTCTGGTTTGTTCACGTCACAGGATTTCCAAATGTTGTTGACTGGCACATGCAGACGTCAATCCAATTACAAAGCGGCTGTCTGCATTCAAAGGTTGTATGTGGCAAAGTGGAGTTCATAGTTTTTTTTTAAATAGCCTAAATATTCAAAATAACACTAGTTTATAGACAATGCAAGAATGTGGCTATGTTTGGTGTTATCCATGCTATCTAGCTGATAAATGAGGTTCTGTAAAGTAGCATATTATGACAATACTTGGATGAATGATATCTTGCTGTTGAGACAGCATTTTCAAAATCAAGTGGATTGGCATAAGCATAAACCAAAAATTTGGCTGTAGTTCTCTAGTCTGTCTACGTTCATTACTAATCGCCAACAAAGCCATCAAATCCAATCATATACTATTATTATATTTGGGAAAAGCACAGAATTTCAGAAATGTGTACTACGGTGGTGCAGTGGAAGAGCTTAGCTTTGTCTCCCAAGGCTGTGAATCTTTGCCACCCCCCATCCCCTCCGCCACTAAAATCCTACTATTGCTACCTTATTTCCCAACTAAAAGGTAGAGGAAAATACACTGGTGTAGCGTGTTTTTTGCAACTTCAGTGCTCCCAAATGCTCCACAAAACACCATAGCTAGATGTAAAATAGTAGGACTTTCGCTTCAAAGCACATTATTCATCATGGGAAGGGCATGTGCGCTGACTATTTCTTACACACTCTTAAAAACATTTTAGCAGAGCATGTGTGCAACACACTTGTGATATGCATCTTGGCTGTCTGCACATGTTCTCATTGCAAATCAAGAGAAAACAGCACAAAGTTAAAATGAGTCATACCAATAACTTGTGAATATGCCCTTAGATCCCAAGTGAGCACAGATCTGCAGGAGCAGTAACCCCTGGAGACAGTTGCCAGGCAGCATAGATGAAAACAAAAGACTAGGATTTTAGGACAAACAGAGACAAATCCTGTATGGAAATACACAACCAGGACAATCGTGTGTACTTTCCCACCCATTGAAGACCAACACAGCAGACAAGATCCATTCAAATGCATCTTTATTTATGAAAGACTCCTTATGCCACCAGAGCAGAAGCAGTAGAGGATTCACTGTGGAACAAGCAGAAGGGAAAAGCAATGTAAACATACCAACCTGAAAGTTTACATTAAAGACAATAACCATCTTATGGTAACTAATACAATCCAAACTGATTAGAAATGTTTTGGTATGTACTCTCAAGAATCTTGTTTTACTAAGAACAATGAAATAGAGGCATTCAGGCTTTGTTCATGCAGTTGTCCATAACCTTATCACAGAGGTTTTACATATTTAGTTGAGCTTTTTGCACATTTATTTGTTTAGGTTTTTGGCACATCTATTCTACAATTATAAGATGTGATTGTTGCTCCACTAACTCCAACCACCATTTTGATCATTTTATTTTATTCTGAAATAATGGGACTAGGGGAGCCCTTTGTTTTAATCATGAACATTTAGCACATACATCTACTTCTTTGTGACTTCACCAGAGTCCCTTTTAAAGGTGCTTACATTAAAGATGCATTTTAAGCTAGAGCCACATAAACTGATTGTAGCTCATCGCTGCAGAGTAACTGATTGTTAGGGCTCTCTCTCTCATGAGTTACGTCGTAAGCTAATGTGACTGCTACAGTGCCTGCTATGAAGGTTTTCCCATTTGATGAGGGATGTTGACAAATGAGGCACCTCAAACTACCAGTGTGATTTAGTGTCATTTCGAAAAATTAAATAAGAGCACTTATTACAGGCTTGCCATTCCATAAGGGAATAGGTAATACTTACTACTTCCAGTTAGGAGCAAGAACTCTCTTGGTCTTGTAGTAACGGGCCAATCTGTGGATCCTGCTTTCAGTGAGAATCAGACGGAACTTTGCATCTTTATCCTGAAAGAAAAAGTTTGAGTTGAAGAACCATTGTTCAATGTCATAAATCATAAAGGACAACTGCTTGTCACAAGGCTTGTGTCCACTAGTCCCCAAAAAGTCAGATAGACCCCAATGAATACAAATCCATTGGATTTTTTTAAGTTGATGAGGTCTGCGAGTCTCAAACCATGAACTAGATTTGTTTGAATAATGAGATTTCTACACTTTCCATGGTGCTTTGCAAGTGTGGAGGTGCATCTAAAAAAAAATTTAAAAAAATAAATAAAAAAATCGATGAGTTCGGTTTTGTCACTGGAGCTAGCATATCACACCAGATTCAGTGGCTCTTTAGTTTGTTAGTAGGCAACTTCAGTTTGGTTATTCTGTGATCAGCTGTTGCAGCCTATTGTCGAGAATGCTAAATCGAGAAGGGATTACCATTTGCCAGAGCAGAATACTGACATTGCAAGGAGTTATTGGTGGCTATAGAAACCCTAATTGTGTACTGAAAGACAGTCCACAAGAATGGGCAGTACAGAAATAAACTTTAAATAATTATACATTATTTATAAACACGAATGTCCCTAGAGTTTAAATGGGTATTTATTTCTAATTGGTTTCGTGTTAAAACGATATCCCCCAAAAATTTATGAATTGGTACAGACCACTTCTTGTTAGCCAAACAAGGTCATCAAAGCAGCACTAAAATAAATTAATGTCAGAGCCTCTGTGTGGCAATTATTAGGAGCTCTGGCTAATCAATTGAAGATGGAATTAAAATGACATACAAGTTAATGAGAAAGAGATACTACAGCACTATTGAGCTAATCATTTAAAGACGTATAGGACTTTTGTATTTGTGTTCTCAAATTGCCTATGCATTAGCTAGCTAGGTAGCCAAATAATTTTATGGTTTGATGCAGTAAAGACAACTATTGTGACATCAGATAATAAATAACATAAGTTCACCAGGCCAGGAATGGTTGATGTCTCTCACAGTATTCACAGCCTTCCTCTGCAGTAGCTAAGGCAGGCTATAGTTGCTAATACAGCTTTTCTCTTATAACATTGTTGCATTAGCAAGGAATTTGTATAGTAATAATAATGCATTGGATATTAAGCACCTCTCAAAAAAACAAGGACAATGGACAACACAAAACAAGATTAACCAGTAAGAAATACAATTTTATAAAACTTTGAAGCATCACAGAAGCTAACAGAAGTTTAAGCCACACATGAAAAATCCAGCATGAAACAGTCAGTTTTTAGTATGTTTTTAAAGGGGGTGATGGAACCTGAGTAGCAGGAGGCGGAAGGGAGAGTTCCAGATTTCAGTGGCCGGAACACTGAATGCCCAAGCCCCTATGTTACAGAGGCTAGTTTTAGGAAGTGAGAATTCCATTGTTAGAAAAGTGGGGTGCACGTGAAGGAGGTTAGACAGGTAATAGTGGGCATGGCCATTGAGGGCCTTGTAGGGGAGGAGCAGCATCTAATAATTGATGCAGGACTTGACAGGAAGACAGTGAAAGATGTACATTGTCAAAGTGAAGTGTTCCCAGGGTGTTGCGATTGGGGACTGAGTTTCAAACATATTGGAGCCTTTCCAGGGCTTTTCCTGACACCCCAAACAGGACTCCATTGCACTAGTCCAGACATGATGTAATGAAAGCCAGTATCAGGGCCTCTATGATGAGGTTTGGGACCTGTGAGTTGTAGTTTTGTAACAATAAATGTGCTACAATATCAAGAATAGTTTGCTTTTTGAAGTTATCTTACTATTTACGCTCACAACCCTCGTATATATTATTTATTTATTTATTATTGAAATGAGCACAGGACAGGAGTGAGTTTAATCAGGAGAGACAGGAAAATTGTGGTTGTTAAATAACTTTTGCATGAGTGGGACAGTATGAGACAGACTACAGGAAAAGTACAGTGCTATGCTGCTATAAGCCATTTGGATAGAGCCATGCTAAAATAACCTCATAAGATGTCCATATTGATCTGCTGAAAATGCATATTTTGAGCAGAGTAAAACTTTCAAATAACGTGGTGGGTATAAAATTATTGCGGGTTCACACTCTTTCCACCCTCTGAAAGTACTAACTGAAAAAATCTATGAGGCCCTGTTACCTTTCTGTTCCTCTCCAGATGCTTTCTCACTGCCACAGCCTTCTTGATGAGGTGATAGAGATCTTCTGGCAGGTCAGGGGCCAGGCCCTTGGACTTGAGGATCCTCAGGATCTTGTTGCCAGTGACAAAGCGCACCTGGGCAACACCATGAGAGTCCCTAAGGATCACACCTGGGGATAAAAGTGATGTTAAAAAGTTAAAAGAACTGTTCCCTCAAACTCCAATGTTAACACATACAAGTCTAGTCCATTTGCTCAGTCATTTAATGTGAGAACATCCCTTCGCTTTCCCATCAAGTTGTATGAAATATATCCCTAGCTGACTATATGTAATAATTATGGGTGTTATTATCGGTCACCTCTGTTGAGGCCAAATCAGTGTTTTTTCTGTCTATGCCACATTGTAGCTTGTCAGTTGATATTCCAATGCCAACAATGGCACTTAACTTCAGATGAGTGAACGCTGGCCAGTATTATGATGGATTATGATTAATTTCTATCGATGCGTTAACTTATAGCCAATACTTCTTTCCGGTGTTATAAAATTTGGACTGCGTCACCACAGAAAACTACTGCGGTTGGTGCATGCTGCTTGTGGAATATGGGACTTGAAGTTTGTTAAAAATTAGCAGCAAGGGGGAAAATATTATGGTAGGTTGTAATCCTAACTCACACAATGTGCTGGTAAATATTCACACAACAATTTTTAGGGGCAAATGTGAGTTAAATACTCACACTGAACAGCCCTGTACTGATTGTTTTCTGAAAGATCCCCTTCTCACAAGCTTACATGTCCTTTTGATGCAACAGGTGCCATGCAGTTGCCTTGAAGCTTGCCGTTTCAGTTTAATAAACGCTCCCACCCAAAAAGTATCGGCCACAATAAGCATACAACAACACCGATTACTGCTTACTTTGAAAACCTTTCATCCGCCCTAATGAAAAATATTTCGACCTCCAGACATATTTCCACAGATCAATAGCAAACGAACACTGAAACTTGATGACAGAATTTCTTACAAAAAGTGCTAGACAGGAACAAAGTAAACATCCTTACCGATCTGAGAAGGAGACAGACCCTTCTTTGCGAGCTTGAAAATTTGCTCTTTGACATCATCAGATGTAACCTTCAGCCACTGCAGAGACAATGTTTCAGAGTTGGAGTAACTCACATACCAGACATTCATTCAAATGATCAGAACACAAACAATCTGTCCCTTAATGAAAGACTCAAATACAGGCTTTCAGTGCTTTTGACGCCGAAACACATTAGATACAGGAGCAATTTTTACTTTTTGCCCTTTTACATTCCTTTAAGGTGATTGCTAACAGAAAACTGCACACCTTGCAAACACTTTTCAGTGGTTGGACCTAACACAGCTTTGTGGCACCATCAGGTCCATTGCCTAAACTGATGAAGTTCTTTGATAAGCAACATTATGCAACTAGCTACGGTGTTAGTGCATCAATTATTAGTATTTATCAAGTTTGACTATCACACGAAAGCTAGCATAGTGTGCTAACAAGCCAGCAACTTCACTAAAAAACTAAAGGGATTGAACTAACTGTTGCAGCACATTCAAAGAAATGTTTTAGCTACCAAGTAACTGGTGATTTGTTAGTAGCCACTAACAATTATTTGGTTATAGGTGTGATGCTTACTACATTAAAATAATGCCAGTGGTTTCCTGTGCAGATGGCCACTATGAAAAGCAAAGCATAGCAAATATAATGATCTGCAGACTGATTTCCAATAACGTCTGTATAGATTCAGGGGCAGCATGTCGAAAACATATGCTAAATTACATCAATTAAGCTGTGTCAGTTAGCGATCTATGCAGTCTCAAACGATAGTTTCTCATTTAACACTGTTTGATTTTTTTTTATACATGCATTGGTTACAAGACACAAGGTTACGAAAGGTAATTCTGCAATACACCACACAAACTATCCATGTTATAGAATCATTAAAAATTCTCATGTGTCACGGGTGGACCTTAGTGAATTTTCAGAAATAATAACCCGGTGCAATCATAATTAATCCCATTACTGCAGTGGTGTCCAAACCATTCCACGGAGAGCCATGTGTCTGCGGGTTTTTGTTTTTTCCTATGAATTGGTCCCCAGCTCACACCTAAACATCCAGGTGAAGGTAGAAACTAACCAACTAGTAACCTAATTCGTCAATCAAGTACAGGGAGAGAGCAAAAACATGCAGAAACACGGCCCCCCGTGGAAGTTTGGACACCCCTGCATTATTAAGTTGAACACATTCACAACCATACTGGACGCAAAACACACAGGACTGCTGGACTAGTGTCTTGAAGCTATATGACGCTTTCATGACGAGTAACTTCCTATCTAAACAGATACTTACTGTGGGAACACTGCGCCTGTAAGGTAGTGCGGACTGGGACAGGCCCTTGCTAAAACGTAAAAAAAAAAAAAAGAAGTGTTACAGTGGTAGCTAGCTAACGCATTACAACACACAGTATGGTGTCCAATGAACTAAATACCATAGAACTCCATCCCCTGGAGTGCCAGAGACCAACAATCTAAAGGTTCAGTAAATGTAAATGCTCACATTTTCATAAGATTTCAAAAGCACTCTGAGGGTACACTCAAGGCTTCCCTACATCTTTCTGGCCCAATTACAAAAGGTAATTTCACTGAAATTTTTTACTGATATTGTAGAGGCGAGTAGCACAAGACAGCGTTGTCCATGAAGTGTCCACATATAGTGCTCTCCAAACATAACTTTTTGGGTGCCCATTTATTAAGAATACAGGGCATACATAAGTCCAACAAAGAAGACCTATACAAAAAGTGCAGAGGTACAAGTACAAGTTTGCTTACATCTGTGCTGACTTTTCTGGTCCTCTGTGCTACCAAATATTCATGCAAACCCAACTATGGAATTGCCCCCATATTAGTTTCTGGATATTTGTAGACATTCTAAGTTGTGCATCGTTACATAGGTGGAGATGAAACAAACCCACTCTTAAGGTAGCTGCGCTCAACAGAAAACATGTTTCTTGTCAGCAAAGGCAAGGGCATAACGCAGTTTCTTTAAGAAATGTGTATAACTCATACGATCTAAAGATTAAGACACTATAAAATCTAATTAAAGGACAAGTTAACTGTAGAAATAAAACGCGTCAAAGCTGAGAAAATTATCAGAAGGTACAATTCAATCTCACTCCACATGTTTCCACAACTGACACAGTTTTCCACTATCGAGCAAAAGGCCTTCCTCTCCCAGTGTGTAAAAATTAGAACCCGATTCCATCGATTTACACATCACATGGGTTATCTTGGTTTGTTCACAAACGCTTTGCTGACGATAAACACGTTTTTACCAAGGCTGAGTACTTTTAATTCATTTTATTTTTCGTCTCAGTCTTCGGAACCATGCTAAATTCTAGGCTGCTATCGAAGCAAAAAAATCTGTTATAGCTACCCAACATTAGGTTTGGAAAGTTTAAAATAATGGCGTCTAGCATTGTATTCCTATTTCGCAAAAAACGGCCCCATCTGATCGATCGGACAAATTATTTTAGTTTCGAAATCAACAAACCCAATAAATAATTCCAGCTAGCCGTTAATGTGAGCTCATGTGCAGGGCTGTGTGCGCGCGACCATTCATAAAATGTAGTTAACGTGTGACCGTCAAAATAAGTAAGCAATCTTTAACAATATTTAAACAAATGTGTACCAAACGGTATAACGTTTGAAATATGAATAACTATAGAAAATATACGGATATTTGTATATAAATCACATGCTTACCCTGGTGCGTGCATGCGACCCATGACGGCGGCCTAAGCGAAAAGACAGCGGAAGGAAAATGTCCTGGCGATACGTCGTTCACGAACGAACGGCTCATTTTGGTGGACGTGAGGAACCGAATCGCATTGATGAATGAATCCCTTCTTTATATTTTTATTTAAAAAAATTATAATATATATTTTTAGCTTAAGCTCCGATTAATTGGAAATTGTACCATATTATTCTTGAAATAATTGCATATTCGCGTTGAATAAAATACAACGGAGGAAGTGCGTGTGTGTTCCATAAACAATTTAACTTAAGGTAAAAATATATAACAAATAAACCGATCTAATAGATAAGACAGGTGATGTAACCTATTTGAACGAGCAGTCCTGTATACTAGCCAAATGTTGTTGCTTCACCTTGGGGATATGTATTATTTTCATTGTGGTTGGACAATTTTAATTTTTTACAAAAGCCGTTCGGTAACCCAATGAGACGATTCTTGTTGGTAAAACGAGCCTCAAGACCCGACTCACGAAAATTATTTCCGGGTCTTTCGGAAGTAAATCTTTTCATCTGAAGTAGCGTAGGCTAAACAATAAACCTTTTTTGCTAATTCAGTTAAGTCCTTGTACTCAATATTTTCAGCTAGCTCACTTTATATTTAAGGTGAAGAACAGATCCAACCTGTGCTTCACCCACTGATGACACTCATAAAGTAAATATAGCATTGGCTAAGGCTAGAATAAAGCTTTAAAAAAATGATTTTTAAACAAATGAGAAACGTATGTGTAAGGTTTGTATGAAAGGCAAAATCTGTAAACTATGTAAACCCTATTGGCAGATCAATAAATACATGTGGGCTGTGTCCAGAATCTTTAAAAAGAATGCAAGTCAGCTTCATATACAGGAGAACAAGGACAAGTACAGCTATGAGTTATTCGGGCTAGGTAGTCCTGAGGCACGGTCCAAGGACTCATGTCCTGCAAACGTTAAACAGGATCCCAAGCAAGTTAGAGCATTCCTTGGATTGAAAAGGATACCTGGGCATACCTTTCCAATTTACCCTAGTCCTATGTCACATAAACTAATGCAATGTAAACAATTGCAACTTAAGCTCATGACAAACAGACCCTATTCACCCACAATAATGTAGCAACATAAAACTAGTGGCTGAGACAGAGGGCTCCTGAGACACTGTAGCCCTATCCGAAAGTATCCCCGGACAGAGGCAACCTGGCAGGAAGTAAATCCACCCACTTTGCCAAGCATCAGATTAAAAGGGCAAACATCCACGATGACCATTAAAGAGGGCAGGGTATAAGCCACAGAGTTAATTCCTATTGCATGAGGAAAGCAAGGGGGAGCAGTAAGCCAGTGACTCTGATCCTGAATGTCATTAAAGACATGAAAGTGGCTCTTTCCATATATTTTATATGTTCATCAAAATAGAGGTCAGGGTTGAAGGTAAAGCCAAGGGCTTTCACAGTTTTCTGTGACATGACTGTGCAACTGTTGCAGTTAACTTTGAAATCAATCAACAAATCTCTTAATTTATTGGGTCCTAAAACAAGCATGACATTTTTTTAATAAAAAATAAAAATTCTGTAATCCACTTCCTTATCTTGCAGGGTAGAATATTTTGTGGCATCTTCATGTTTCATCCAAGTATAACATATACCTGTTTCTTGTATGCATACCATTGAAAATGGACATTGTGATTCCATATGACCAGTGACGCTAACAGGGGGACAATCGGTAACGTTGTCCTGGGCCCAGGCCTTGGGGGCCCATTTGGTTGGCTTAAATATAATTATTTATCAGTTAATCTTGGTATTTAGTACTACCAAGCTAAAACATTCAACAATAAATGTTTATGAACTGTTTTATGAACAGTAACATCATTGCTAATTATACACTTGTTTGGCCAGTGGTTTGGATCCTTAATGTTGAATTTTGTCCCAGGCCCGGGGATTCCTGTCGGTGTCCCTGCATATGACATCAATAAGTGGCATCATATAGTGCAAATAAAAGTTGTTCCAATACCAAGCCATGAAGAACACCTAAAACATACGTCTGATTTGTCAGAGGACAGGCCATCCAAATATTGATTCCAGGCCAGGGCAGTTCCTGCATTCTCAGGACAACTACGTTTTTTGAGGCTATGCTTATTTAGGGAGTCGTCTGTTATTTAACTAACGCATAAATCTGTGAGTTTGCGTCTTCTGATAAGAGACTCGAAGACCTGCAAGCCATAAGGCTGAAGAACACTCGATCTGTCTGACCACCTACACGATTCCGCTTAACTGGGGATGTGCTATAATCACGCACGCACCCATTCATGCGCACTACAATTTATAGTGCCGATACTGTGTTCTACTGCAAAAAACTATGCTGAATTACAGCGACCACCTCTTCCAAATGATTAACGCCACGTACGACTCAGTGCAACCTAGCATGATAGCTGAACTATGACTGGCAGTGTGAGGCCCAATCGAATACCGATGGGCGTCTTCAGACAGTAGGAAGGAAATATTTTATCCAATGATCAACTACCCAAGTCATTTCATTTGTAGTCCATTTAGCCAAGATTTCATTTAGTCACTGGCACTGTCAACAAATGGGTTAAGGAGTTGTATACTTATTAGCCGAAATCGTTTGACGGGGACTCTGATTGAAAGTAAGTGGCAAGTATTATTTTGAAGCTTAGCTAGCTAACCATTTAGCTATTTTTTAACAAATTACTGTACAGTAGCTACCAGACTCTAGTAAGTGTGTGTGACTGCAACTTTTCGTTGTTAAATCCAAGACACAGCTTCTCTGTTATTTTGCTAGCACATATTAGACTTTCGATTGATGGTTATCTATTATTGCATTAGCCTTTGCCTTTATTTAACATTTGCTCCGTTTTTTTCATCATTAAGTAGCAGCGCTTATTAAAAATAATGTAGTAAGCGTTTGTGTGTTGACTGACCACCACAATGAGGATGGGCTGTGAACTGTAACGTTATCTAGTTGAGCATCTCAATATGTTCTGTTTTGTGGGCTATTAACGATATATATATATACGATACGAAACATTTTCACAATATTATCCCAGCTGCAAAATTATTTGGTTGTGTAACTTGCTTTAATCGCCCTCTCGAGGCGCTACAGATGCTCGAACGATCTTCGCATGGCAGTAGAACGTTTTTGCAACGTTTACGGCTTTAGATAGCTTTATTTTTCTTAACAATTTGATCAGAGCGGGGTTATCGCAACACCGAGGTGTTTATAGGATTGCATACTTGTACTCAGCCAGCAGCACTAGTGATGACATCACAGTCGTATTATAATGAGGAAACCTTCAAAATAAATGCGCCAATGTCAGTATATTCCATAGTGTATAATTGGTTCTATATAATTCCATAAAATAAGGCTTGGACCTTTCCTTGGTTTTCATCAGATACGTCACATAGTACGGCAGGCAGCCCGGTCAGGTAGTACGGCAGGTAGTACGGCAGGCAGCCCGGTCAGGTAGTACGGCAGGCAGCCCGGTCAGGTAGTACGGCAGGCAGCCCGGTCAGGTAGTACGGCAGGCAGCCCGGTCAGGTAGTACGGCAGGCAGACCGGTCAGGTAGTACGGCAGGCAGACCGGTCAGGTAGTACGGCAGGCAGACCGGTCAGGTAGTACGCCAGAGAGCCCGGTCAGGTTGTAAGACTGCTTGGTCAGTAGGTATAGCAGCTCTGTGAACTTTGTCAGGTAGTAAGTGAATCAGGTATTATGGCAGCGTTGTGATCTTTGTTAGGTAGTACGGCAGCGCTGTCATCTTCGTTAGGTAGTACGGCAGCGCTGTCATCTTCGTTAGGTAGTACTAAATAGTACTAAAGGTAGTACCTAGTAGTCTAAATGTATCCAAGGGCTTCAAAAAGTGGTGGTGAGGGCCGCATACGGGCCGCCACTTGCCTGTGCCTGATCTACATTGTAGTTATTCTGAAAGAAAACAGATTATGGTTATACTGTGACTTTTTCTTGTCTCGCTAGCAATTGCTCAAGTCTTGAATATTCCTAGGAATGTAGTAGATACCAGTAAGCCTATTACTGGCTAATAAGCTGTTAAAACAACCAGTGGCAAAAGCCATACATTTCATCGACTCTATGATGGAGGTTAATTTAATACGAAATGTTAGTCAGTTTTACACAATGCTCAATGGTGTCTAGCGGCTACTAAAATGTGTAATGTCGTTGCGTAGTGGCTAAAGACAGTACATCTCTCTTGGAAGCCCTAAGTTAGAATCTATTGAAAGCAACAACTTATGCTTTTAAAACAGCCTGTGGCAAATGCTGTACAGTTCATTGACTCTATTTGTGGTGGAGGTTAACTTTGTAAGAAATGTTAGTCAGTTTAACTGTATCAATATCATTCACAAATGGTCAATTAGCTGTTGAAACGGCCAGTGGCAAAAGGGGATTTGTTCAGGGTAGATACAAGGCCATAATGACGTCCATCAAATGTACAGCTCTGTGATGTAGTGGTTACCTACACAGCTATCCATATGGGTGACCCGGGTTTGAATGTTGAGAGGGTAGCACTTTCTATTACGGGCTGGCTGAACTAGGCTTGCGTGGTTTCTTGTTGAGAAGACTGTCTTTTTTTGGGGTAAACTTTTTCTTCTTATGCTTTGATGTGTCTGCACGTTTCTTGTATTTCCGTAGATGTCTTGGAGCTGGGTACTCCAAACCAGATGCCTTCTGCTTCTGGTACATCTGCTCTGTTTTGAGGGAGTGCCGATCAGTGTGGACAAGACCAAGGTGAACCAGCTGGAGGACAAAGCCTCAGAGCCACCACAGAGTGTGGTAAGGGTTTGTGTAGATAATATACCAATTGTGTGGTAGAGAAAAATTGTATGTTTTGCTGAATATTTCCTGAGACAGGGAGTCTGTTGACCTCACTTGGGATGACAATGTCTTACATGGATAATGCTGATTTTAATTAAGAAAAATTATATAAATGCCTGTTTTTTTGCTTTTAATCATGTTATTGATAAAGTTTTCCTGATCAGTCCTGTCCATTCCATCTTCCCTAAATGGCTTATTCTGATTAGCATGACAATACTGCTACTGTAATTAATTTTTCTGCTCTACAATTCTAAACAGTTATAATCTGACATTAATTGCATTTAGATATTTCTACATAATGCCCCTGTATGACTTTAGGAATATTGATTTGTAGTGCTGCTTAAAAGTATGTGAACCCTACAGGGATGGTCATGATTTTTTGTAAAAATATTTTTTTATATAAAAAAAATGTTTTACTTATTAAAGTCATTAAAATCCTTATTTAAACCTGAATTTGTCAGACATTCCAAATAATGGACAAAAACAATACATGATATTTTCGTAGTTTATTAAGCTAAAGTGGTTTATTTAACAAACTCCGATTTCATGTGTGCAAAAACTTGACGGCACCTCCAAATAACTTGTGGCACCTCCATTAGCAGTGATAAATTTAGCCACTAATCAGTCTCCTTTAGCCACTAATCAGTCACTGACTTCTATTGTTAAAATATTTTTGTCCGCTCCTTATAAAACTCAGCCAATTGATTGAGTTTTGAGGGGTGTCTGGCCCTTCAGCTCCACAGCATCTCAGTTGGATTTGTCAGAACTTTGAGCCAAATCCAAAAGACAAACCATTCTCCTGAGCCATCCTTTGGTTGAAGATTTGATACAACTTTAGCTCCTTGACTAATAGCCTGACGTTTTGCTCAACAATCTCCTGGTATACCTTAGAGTTGATTGTTTCCTTGAAGGTCCAGAGCAGAAAAAGCAGACCAAGAGTTGGATATTCCCATTCCCATGTGGGGTTTTCACCAAACTTCAGAGGTTTTGATTGTGACCAAATGACAGTGTCCGGAGAATGGGCTTCCTGAAACTTTAAGGTTTTCCCAAGTGTCCTCTGACAATATATAATAATGTTCTTATTGCTGAAGCATGCAATTTAACATGAGATGTAGCAAGGAAGGTCTGTAAATCTCCAGTTATGTTTGGGTTGACTTTTACCTGATTTATTATTTTTCTTGTGGCTCTTGCGGATATTTTGGAAGGAGGTCCACTTCTAGGTTGAGTTCTGGTCTTGTTACTCTCCAGTTGTAAATTATTTGCCTCATGGTGGACTGATGAAACTCACATTTTTTTAGATGTTTGAATAGTTTTTAGCCAGGCTGATGTGCTTTCGCTACCCTCTTTGTGTTATCCTGAGACCTTTCCTCTCAGCATTGTGTATTTTGAGTTCTTTATATGAGTAACATCCAAAATATATTTTTTATTTAATTCCCACTCCATCCTAAAGATCCCTCCTTTGATTGCTTAATTTGATGCCAAAATATTCACCCACCTGATTCTACTTACCTACTTGATTTAACCAATGCCACTTGGAGTTGACTTATTTGTGCACCTGCACTAATTCCTTCTTAATTTTGTTTTTCTACTACGCACATTATTTCTTCTAAACCAACACATAGAATTGGTTGCTATAAACCTGTTATGCCTGATAAAAAAAATACAGGCTTTGCTTAAAATTACATGGTAAACACTAAAATCTGTAATTGCACAAGGGATTTACATAATTTCAAGCAGCTCGGTATTACATTGTAAAGAACTGTATGCTTATTGGGTATATTCAACAATGCTATGTAATGTAGACTACTACTTCATTTTATCTAACAGGACACTGGACTCCACTATGACCGTTATCTCAGAGAAGTAATTGATTTTCTAGAAAAAGACCAACATTTCAGAGAGAAGCTTCATAACACCGATATGGAAGACATCAAGGTATTCTAATAGCATGGCCTTCTCATTCTTGTCTTTCTTACTTTCTCATTGCCATTTGTCCTGAAAAAAAGCTATACCGTACGAGTCGAATAATAAGTGTCATGTTTCATACAGATGGGTAAGCTGGCCAAAGAACTGGACTTTGTCAGCCACCACGTTAGGACACAACTGGATGAGTTAAAAAGGCAGGAGGTTAGCCGGCTACGGACGCTGATCAAAGCCAAGCAAGACATCGAAGGAGGGAATGGTATGCTGCTTCCCAGTGAAAAGTCGATTAGTATTCCTAAAATCAGTGCTTTGTAACTCAGGTTTTTTACAGCTAAAATACTTCTGGTTTTCATAAACTTCTACCCAGGTGTGTTTGATTAACTACCAGGTAGAATCTAAACTATCCAGGTAGAAACCTAAACTGTTTTGGCCCTCCAGGATCGGGGTTGAGTCTGTCTTCAAATGCTGTACTTTAAAGGTTTTCATACCGTAGCACAACAATTTTTGGCACTTGTAAAAATTGGGGTGAAGCGAGCAGAGCAGCTCTTGGTGCTCTGCAGACAAATCCTTTGACCTCATGGCTTAGTTTTTGGTCTGACATGCTATGTCACCTGTGGCACCTTATAGAAATGTGTGTGCCTTTCCAAATCATGTCCAATCAAATGAATTTACCACAGATGGCCTCTTATCAAAACCTCTGCAGTCACCACCCCTTAGACATAAGTGACTGGAGTTCGCTATTGTCATGGAAACTTCTGCATGGCATGTTGTTGCATTTGCCAACAACACACCCTGCAGTACTGGATAACGGTTACAGTGCCAAATTTCATATTGTGTTAATTGCTATCTTTGCTGAACTTCACAGATATAGCAGTAGACCACCAAGCTCTGCTGAAACAGTTTGAGTACCTGAACCACATGAATCCTCATACCTTTGAGGTAGAGGATCTGGATCGGCTTATCAAGTCTGTAAGTTTTAAGTACTCTGATGAGCCAAAACATTTTGACCACCTGCCTAATATGCTGCTGTTCATCTGCGTGCCGCCAATACAGCGTCAACCCACTGAGGCTTGGAAACTACAAGACCCGTGAAGGTGTCCTGGGGTGTCTGGCACCAATACATTAGCAGCAGATCCTTCAGGTCCTGTAAGTTGCAAGGTGGAGCCACCTTGGATTGGACTTGTTGGCCCAGCACATCCCACAGATGCTCAGTTGGGTTCAGATCTGGGGAATTTGGTGGCAAAGGCAACACCTTCATGTACCTCAAACCATTCCTGAACAAAGTATGCCGTATGGTAGGGGGTTGCTGAAAGAGGCCACAGCCATCAGGCAAAATACCATTGCCATGAAGGGATGTATCTGTTCTGCAACAACGTTTAGGTTTTAACGGTGGACGTTGGTCATTATGGGCACCAGTCTATTGCATACGAAGCGGGTTTGATGTACTGTGTGTCATGACACATTCTTCTAGTAAACACAGTAGATCTTCTGTGGGTTTGGACCAGATAGGCTAGTCTTTGTTGCCCTCATGCATCAGTGAGCTTTGGGCGCCCAACACATAGTGGCTGGTTTGTGGTTTGTCCCACCTCGGACAACTGGAGCACCCCACAAGCATGCAGCACCCCCAAAGACTTTGGCATTTGTCAAAGTGGCTCAGGTCTTTGCCCCTACCTATTTCTTGTACATCCAACATGTTGGCTTTGAGAACAGTTTGTTCGTTTACCATCTAATCTACCCAGACCTTGTCATGTGCCCTTTTAGGACATAATTAACATTATTCGCTTCACCTGTGAGTCAATAATGTTTTGGCTCATCAGTTGTTCATATCAAACAGTGTGAATATTATTATGGTTTTCATAGCTCCACGAAATGCCTGTAGTCTCTAGGATATTTCAATGTTCATCATTTATTTGACCACAAGGCCACTAGCGATCTAGAGAACTATGACAAGGAGCGTCACGAGGAGTTTAAGAAGTATGAGATGACAAAAGAGCATGAGCGGCGAGAACACCTCAAAACATTGGATGACGAAGGGAGGAAGAAGGAAGAAGAACATTATGAGGAGATGAAGAAGAAACATGCAGACCATCCCAAAGTTAACCATCCAGTAAGTTAAACTGGACTTCAATATTCACAGTATAATATGTTTATTTGAAGAGGGACAATGTGTGTGTACCATGTTCCTGTGCAGGTGAACGTTACACAGACAAGACAGTACACACATCATCCTTTTTAAAACCAGAATAGCACCATTTAAAAAAAGTAAATATACTGTGCTTTCTACTGTTGAAGTACTGATGGTGGAGTTGGGGAAGTGTAGTGGTAGTAGGTTTTTAATAGACTGTTTTAGTCATAGCTACCTATTTTGAGGTGGAGTTATTATAGTGGGTTATAGTGTGTTTATTCGCCTAGAGTGAGTATTATATTATTAAGTGTTTTTGGTTAAACATTCTGAAACTGTTGTGATTTCAGTTTAGAATTTTGAAGCATTTGGCTGTGGATAGGAGTGGAGATACTACTTATGTAGTGCCCTCCATAATTACTGGAGCAGTAGTCTTTGTTTTGTCATTTTGGCTCTATACTTGAAAATGTAGAATTTCAAACAGTTAATTGAATGGTAAAGTCTATCCTCACCATTTAATTTTAGTCTACATATTCATGGCACCATTAACAACATAATACTTTAAACATATTGCCCTTTGCCTATTTTTTACATTAATTAAACAGCTGGCTTTTGATGTTCTTAACACTGACCAAAACTCTGAATTTCATATTGACCACACTAGTCCGTTATTTTTATTCTAAGTGTCACGTCTCTCTTTTTTTCATTAAATGCCAAAGGTTGTCACTTAAAGAATATGATTAGCTTCAATTAACTATTAACGGGAGGCTAACGTTATGTTGTTTATTTGCTGTGCAGGGCAGCCAGAATCAGTTCAAAGAGGTGTGGGAGGAAGCAGATGGTCTTGATCCTGAAGATTTTGACCCTAAGACATTTTTCAACCTGCATGGTAAGTTTTCTCAATAAGTATCTCAGTCGGATTTCACAGACTGATTTCACAGTTTGAAAATCATGGTTTGAATTTTCAGATTCGAATGGAGATGGCTTTTTCGATGAGCAGGAATTAGAGGCATTGTTTACAAAGGAGGTAAAAATAGGTTATTCCTGTTTTACATTTGGTATTTAGCAGACCCTCTTACCTAGAGCAAGCATATACTTTTTCATTAACTGTTTATTCTGTTGCTTCAGCTGGAGAAGATCTATGATCCCACCAATGAGGAGGATGATATGGTGGAGATGGAGGAGGAGCGCCTTCGTATGAGAGAGCATGTCATGAATGAGGTATACTGTTGTCCATGTCGTGAGCCTTGAATATTATATTTCCTGTCACTGAAAGTTATGGAATGGTTAAGTTTGGTTTCTCTTGTATAATGTTATTAAAATTCTTTCACATGGTGACTGATCTCCGACTGTTGACAGGTGGACACCAATAAAGACAGACTTGTGTCCTTAGAAGAATTCTTGGTTGCCACAAAGAAAAAGGAATTCCTGGAACCAGATAGTTGGGAGGTGTGGAAGCAATATATACTGAACTCTGATTCCTACTAGCGTACTTTAATATTTTATTGCAAAACTCATATTAAGGAGTTTTATTACAAACTCATGAATATGAAATATTGTGAAAATTGTGTCAAGGGTAACACAAATTTCACCAGATATAAACATTCCTATGTTCAGCAAAACTTATTAAATGGGCTGATGTTTGTTTATTAGGCTGTTCAAAAATAAAGTGGCGAAATGGCAGTTAAAAAAACGGTCACAGAATTGGCTATTGCTAGAAATATCTTGGGCTTACTCTGATGTTGATAAAACATCATTAAACTACTGTGCCCCCCACTCTTGGAATTTCCTACAGGATAACAAACAGTTGACCATTCTATAGTAAAATATGATTGTTATTTGTAAGTATGTCAGTATTTTATGCTTTTGTTGTAACAATAAAATGAGACTCTGGTCTCAGTTTGATCTTTCTTGTTTAAAGTATATATAACTGAAATGGCATGCCCTGTTAGACACTAGAGCAGAACCAGGCCTACACTGATGAGGAGATGACAGAGTTTGAGGAGCACCTGGCCCAGCAGGAAGAGGACCTCAACCAGAGAGCATCTGACCTCCAGAAACAGAGGGATGAGTTGGAGAGACAGCAGGAGCAGCTCAATGCACAGAAAGTAGAGCTTCAGCAGGTAGTGTGAGAAGTAGTAAAAAAACAATTCACATACAACAATACACTGACATATGAACTTGCTTTTACTGTCATGAAAAAACGATTTTTCCCCTTTCAAAATATTCAGAAGTTAAAATATTTTAAAATAGCAATTTCAAACAATGCCTATTATTAAATAAAAGGTACTTGACTGAACAAATAACACATTTTGATGATCATGGTAGTATGATGGTTTGGGGATATTTTGCTGTCTCAGGACATGGATGACTTGCCATCATTAAAGGAACCATTAATTATGCTCTGTAACAAGGAAAATGTATAACATGCAAAATGGTATAGGCTAATGCCTCCAGTACCCACACAGCGGTAGCACAGTTTCAAATCCCACCCATTGTTCTTTCAGCATCTGTTCTGTTTCCAAACTCTCCTGTGTAGAGGTATTCATTGGATCCAAAATGTGTATCCCTGATATTCCTATCTAACACACCAACAAAATCTATGTTCTTGTGTAAAATTACTTCCCATTCTTACTGAGATCTGAGACCGGCCATATCAGATCCCAAAATGTGACAGATGAGTTAATCGGATCAGTCAGAGCTCAAACCAAGATGGCTAGATGCAACCTCAGATAACATAACAAACTTGAATGATTTGAATGATATAATTTTTATTCTTATCAACATTATATTTAATTCATGTAAAATCATCTTGGATACAGTCAGTATTTCACATTATCACACCATTCTGACATCCGTGGCCTCCATACCTTATACGATTTGGGATCCAACCGTATAATACATAGTGTTGTATCTGACTCAGTTGGACGACGCATCAGATCTTGGATAATCATATTTTTTGATAAATCCGTAATGACCTCAAGTCAAAGGAGGTACTGAATACCAGAGGATATGTATAAAACAAATATATTCTAAAATATAGGCATTGCTTTTTATGCAGCACTATATCTCTTTTTGTCTGTGCTTTCAGGCAGTAGAACACATGGAACGGTTGAAAACCCAGAAAGTTGAGCAGCCTTCAGAGGTTCATGGTGAGTGACCGTTCAGCCTTTTCATTTCTTTAACTGGTGTATCATATGTTTTTTTAGCATAGAGGTGACCATTGAAAAGAAGGCATCAGTAAACATGTTGTCCCCCACTTTTGCTGTCGTGTATTTGTGATTGGAGTTTGCAGACTTGGTGTTTGTGCGGCAAAATTCTGAGTTGCGCTGACTACTGGGCTATGCAACAGCTTAGCTGCAAGCAAATTTTCCATATACAAGTATATAAGAACACGTTAATCAATTTCTTCCATCTATACTTGTCCATCTAATGCTGGCTGTACACAGCATGTTTTGTCACAATGTGCTACATCACAGAACAACATTTCATAGTTAATAGCATAGTATAACAACAACAACATCACTGTATTCGATCATAAATTATAATTCTCCATAGTAGGCTAGAAACCATTTAATCTCAATCAAATTCAGCAAATTCTTCATAACCTTGGATGCAAAAATAGCTGTTCTGTCCTCTGAGCTAGGCAGCAGCTTTGTTTGCCATAGAATGTTCTATATATATAACAGTGCAAATACATTTTAATTGTTGTCTTGGGTCAGTCAGCTTTGAAGAAAATGCCAGTTCTCAACAGTAAGACAAATTATTCACCTAAGAGTTGTCAAAATGCATAGTAGAGCCAGAGAAATTGCCTTGCACACATCTGAACAAACAGACAGAACCTGCTCCCCCTTCTGATTTCATTGGCAGAGGACAATGAACATGTGGAAAATGTATGGAAAAAAGTGAAATGCAGTGATCTTTTTTTGTTTTTAACAGTAGTTGGGAATGCCATTCCAGAGCCACAAGGAGAGTACCATCCTTTGCCCCCAGGCCACCAAGATATGTCCCAAAACCACCCAGGTATGAAACAAGACAACCACCTCCAGAACCAGATACCTCACAACACCCAGGATATGTCTCAACAACACCTCCAGGATCTGCCGCAAGGACATCAGGAAGTGCCATAGGGCCAACATAACCTGCCCACTCAAGCCCAGCTGATGACTGTGACTTTATAGGCTCTATGAATCAACAACTCTGGCTCCACGAGTCCTCATCCACCGATATTTAGTGTTTATATACCCCCACTGTGCAGTGGTTCCTCCAGCTAGCCATGTGGTCCTTTGTAACTGAAAACCAGCAAAAGAAAAACAGGATTACAGTATCTAGGCCCATTCAAGGATTTCAATTAGAGTTTTTAAGGCAAGGAACAATTTTGTAGTACTGGAGTATGTTTTTAAAAAAAATATTTTCTGGGGTAATTTTGGTTATAGCATTGTGTATGGCCCCATCCCAAATGAATTCCTATGCACCATGCACTTGTGTATATTACTTATACCATTTTATTGGTATAAGTAATATGGTTAATCTATTCAAAAAGTCTCCCTTCCCAATTTGTTATTCTTCTTGCCTCAACAATGTATCCTGATGCACAACTTACAGAGGGGAATACATTCAAGTTCAGAGGAAACCAACCTAACATCAAAACATTTCTAGAGCGCAGTGTGAAAAGGTAGCCATATCCAATATATCTTGTGCAGCCTTCTGCTGGACCCTTGGGTAATCTAACTCCTGGCCACAATGATGCAGCTCTAATATGAGGCATTGACAGAAACCACTATGACAGTGGTGCCCAAGGGTAATATGGTGAATCTTACCCCGAGCCTGTCCAAATGCAAGGTGGAATGATTACCAGTTGTGTACACCTGACAAACCTTCTCATATCTTCAAGTATGTGTAGGGTTTCAGATGGGATTGAGGCCTTGGGCTGAGTTTATCTAGGGATGGATCATAATTGATCTTTACTTCAAATACTAAACTTGAGTGGAATTGTTTTGGTATTGTCAATGTCTAGAAACTGTATATTGGTACATTGTTTGAGTTTGATTTAGGGGTGTGTGATGTTATGGCCATCAGGCCTAATAATTTGCAGGCTACTCTGTCTGGACAATATTTCCTTTAAGATTACATTGCAAAAGGCACTGAAAATTGAGCATTATAAAGACAGTTGTGGAATGGATTAGAATATGGACTATACACGTTCCCAACAAGATGTTAATTCCTGTGTATTAAGTGGCATCAGCTTGGATTTCATATCTTCAAATCTGGTTACAGCAGTGTTTGCTTATGTTGGCTAGTCATGCAAAGCCTAAGTGGATTGCAGTGCTTTTGTTGCATCTATATTATAGCCAATTCACCAGATTCCTGAAATCTACCCAAATCTAAGAATCAGCTTTTTCTCTATGGACTTTTAAGTCTGGTTTTAAAGTTTTTGCTTGAATTAAGGCTACTGTTCATAATTATCTGCAGGTGTGTGTTGGCACAAAGCTATTGCCAAGGCCAGTATGGGTATTTATACTGTACATGCACATTAACTGACAATGAGGTCTATATTTTGTACCTGGGATATAAACAAAAAGTGTTTTTTTTTATTTGAAATGTGCTATTCTCTTTAACCATCCAGAGCTTCTTTTCAAGAAGTATTCCATCATTGTTTGCACAAACAATTGTACATTTAAGGTTTGCCAAATGCACAGGACATAATTAACTAAATTGTGAACTTTGGTTCAGGTAATGATAATATAAAGTGGTCTTAGTGAATTGCTGTTTCTTTAGCTAATATTTCACACTGTCCCAAATGAGCAGTCCTTTCTACAAATCCCTGGGTTAACATCAATTTCAAGGTATAGTGGCCTAAGGAGATATGTATTTATTCACCAAGGCAAAATTATAACAGTGCATTTATTCAGTGCTTCATTACTTGAAATGCTACCATATACACAGGAAATCTTAATTTTGAGTAAACAGTCAAGTTTCAGTTGGCTAGATTAAAATGCTCTTGTAAAGCAGTCAATCATTCAGTTGGACTTACACCACGGTTAGACTACACACAATTTGGACAGACTTTATACCCAAACTTGCTATGGTAATACAATGTATACACATTCTTCACATTGACATGTCCATGTTGTGTTACCAGTAAACAGGTATGGATGGCTTTGCAGACACTGATTAAGCCTTATCCTGGACAAAATTTATTTAAAAAATGCTCAATGAAGTTATAATTTAACTTTTTTTGTCTAGAAGTAGGCTTAATCTGTCTGTAAAACAAGCACAGTGTTTGTTTTTCGTAACACACCTAAACCCTGTAACTTAAGTCCCAGATAGGCAATCATTTACAAAACTATCAAGCAGAGAACCAAATAAAAATCTAAAAGCAAAGGCACACGCTTTCCAGCTTCATCAGTTTAAGGCTATGCAATAGCATATGACTGTGAACAGGCTAAAACATTTACAGTAGGAGAGTTAGGTGTGGTATCTATGGCTTCAGACCCAGACCTCACCAAACCATGATGGATTTGGAGAGGAGCAGTTAGATAAGGATGGTCCAGGAGTATGGGTGAAGATTTAAGGTTTCCCTAGGTGATGAGGGTAGATATGTTGGTATCCAAGACTAGTTGGCTTGCTGTACAGCCATTTCGGTCACCATCCCTCGACTGGGCTTGAACACTCCCCCTCGTCCTGTAACCACCAAGCAGACAAAGAATCACAATCAGCTGTGCCCAACCTATTACATACCCCATATTCTGGGCATGAACCCTTAGCCACATACTTTAAATGCTAGTATACACCTGGCAAGAACAAGATATCTACTGTGCCAATAGGGGCATTATGGCCGTTCCAAGCAAATAGTTGCTCCATTATAAACTGGAGTCTTCAAAACAAGCGGCCTATTCTTATGAATTTGGATTAACATACTCACTGCCTTTATCTTAAAGTATGTTAACTTCAGTTTTTTGAATTGGTGTAGCCCAAGGTTGCCCCAGAAGTTGGAACTATAATAGGATTACTTTGAGACAAACAAAGTTTTATAGATGTAAGTCATACTTGATAAATTGCAAACAATATGAAATAAGGTACAGTATATGCATGTATGACTCCATGACAAAAATACTTCCTACACCCGTCACTAGAACGCAAGCCCAGGGCACAGCAAGTTAGAAGGGAAGTCAGAAGCAGTGAAAAGTCCAAACTGCAAAGCATTACCAATCTTCTTCAGCCTCTAACTTCAAGTGATAATGTCAGCAAATGCAAAAAACATGGCAGGCAGCAGCAGGGACCAAGGACCAACAAAAATAAACTAGCAGCAGACAGCAGGTAATACAACATCTTTATTGAAACAGTCTCAAGGAGTATTATTGGCTTACAAAGATATAGAAAAAAGAAAACGCTATGAGAATTAAAAGCACAGGGGGGACTAAGGGAACAGGGTGAGGCACTGACAGAAATATAAAAAGATTCTCATGGGTTTGACTGACAGTGGAATTTTCTTTCCCTCATTTATTTTGTACAAAAAATAAATTAATGAAATCTTTCAAGTTTACAGGAATATCTTTTTTAAACAGACTTGCTGATATCCTAAAATGAAGGGGATTTCAGCTTCGTATGTGTTAAAACATGAGAAGTATCTTAGACATACCAAAGCAGATTACACTGAGAGAGGCCAGGAAAAAAATAGATGAGAAACAAACATGTGTTATAAAAGTGAACACGATGAACATAACATCTGAATGTTCAATCTGGCAGAACTGGACAGTTCATTTTTCCTGCTTTTAAGATCGCATAGCTTCAGCATTACCTCGAGAGCAACCTCGAGGTCCCTGGGCTACTCCCCGCTTGTAGCCCGGCTGATATCCTTCCTGTGAAAACACCAGGTAAATGATTAAGACCATCTCATAAAGCACATTAATAACAGCATCTGGGTCAACAATATTTTTTTTATTTGGACCAATGCCCCAGGAATTTGGATTTTTCTTAGTGGTTAGCAGTGTCCTTACACGCTGGTAGGTGTTGTTGGAGTAGTCTCGAGGTGGGGTGCTGAATTGGGTAGGTTGTCCATAACCATTGTTTGGAGTGTTTGAGAAGGGAGGGTGATATCCATCATATCCTCCTGAGAAAAGTAATGTATTCCATTAACAAAATGTTTGTCCTAAATCAATCATCAAAATACATAGGTCCATTAAACAATATCAGCAGGATTTCATACCTCGGAAACCATTGGAGGATCCCCGATATCCGTTGATCATTCCCCGGGGGTTCCTGGGGCCTCCGCGAGGCATTGCCCCTCTACTGTTATAAAAAGACTGGACTGGCCGCCCAAAGCTTGGACTCTGGGACGAATGTACCTGGTGGCCTCCAACTGATGACATCACTTGGTCTTGGTTGAGGAAGCTGCCTACAACAATCATTAGACATAAAAATTAACATAATCTTCAAATATTTCAAGTAAAACTCAGCAGAATCAGCTTGTCTATGCCACATCTCCAACAGCCACAGTCACTCACCAGACTGTAGTGTTTCCTGCTGGATGTCCTTTTGCTCCACAGAGTGTTCTGCTTGACTGCTAAAGCCCTGGCTGTAGTTGCTGGGCAACTGGTTCTGCTTCAGACTCTCTGCTTCATTTGTGGGGGGCACAGGGGCGTTGAGGTTGAACACCTAATAGAAAGCAGAAGTGTCAGATCCCATGTTACCAGCAGACAAGCAAATCAGTTTCAAGACATTAGCAAGAAAAGCTTTATTTTCTACACTGATAGAAAAGGTGGGCAGAATAGACCAAATTGGGTTCAGGCTAGGGGGGGTTCAGAAACTAGTGTTAACAGTGGAATTATACATGTTACCTTTTGTATTTTTGCCCAACTAGACCAACCTGTTCTTCAACACTGCATAGAAAATCAACAAATTCTCAGAAAAGATACTCCAAATTCAGTTAAAACCCATATAAAACAAGCTCAGCTTAAAATACATTTTGGGAAGATTGGACACTGCCAAACTAGCAAATCTTAGCTAACTTAATATTTAAATATGATTTTTATAAATATGCATCTATATAGTACAATGCAAAAGTCCTAAATGACCTGATATAATAACTGAAGCTACTAATTTGTCTTTGTAGAGACAGATGCATACAAAAAACAAATAAGTAACAAGAATGACTTGTGAGGTGACTGACGAATTGTGAAATAGCTAGAAATTTTGAAGAAACTGTGCTAGTTGACTGCAGAAAACAGTGGGAAACTCAAAAAGTGGTCTGTACTTAAAGGTCACTGGAAGAAATCCAGTGAAGTGCTTTAACATAATCCACCAAAATGGATTGCTTTCTAAGGTGCACTTCAATTGATATGGTCTTGAACGGCACTGTGCCGGGGAAATAAATACATTTCAATGAAGGGCGTAGCTGTACTTTCTTAAATGGCTGTGCACACTGCACAAAAACACCAATGAGTTGTTTCACTCAAAGTTCAAATCGCTCACCTTCTACAGTGCAACCGATCGGCTTAAAGCATGTGGTCCAGTCATCATATAAAAGAGTAACTGCGTTTGTAAACAATTGGTTGCACTGTAGATTCTAATGTTCGTATTTCCCACAACAATAAAATACTACAAAGAAAACATACAAAGGCCTTACTAATGAGGCATGTAAATGGGGGAAAATAGAAGTACACAATAAGTTGAAGTAAAAGGATTCAATGTTGGTGTGGAACTATCAGAGTTAAAGAAAAATGTTTGTCCAAAATTCATAATTTTCTCAAAGTTTTCTTACCAAAAGATCTTCCAGAAGGCCCATAGACAAAAAATTCAACAATCCATTATTCAGCTCTGTCCTAGTCAGTAATTAGCGTTATTAGCATTGTCCGCTTGCAATGCAACTTTGCAATGGGGTACGTACGGTTTCCATTCATGAATTTGTACAATGCTAATAACGGTAATTACTGAGTGAGACAGAGCTGAATAATGGATTGTGACAAAAAATGACTATGTGCCTGAATGACCAACCTGAATATGATTTTTGGACAAACTATCCCTTTAAGGTTCCTAGAGTTGAACAACTGGATATGCAGTAGGCTAAACATTGTCAAAAATGTTTTTACTGCAATAAATACATTAACGCAATAGTACCATATTCCTTTTCCAGACCATATATGGGGTAACAAATGATATGGAAAAAGAAAAAAAGCAGCAGGGGAATGTCAATTGCGCAGGAAACACTGTCTCCCTTTTGTTTTTTAACAAAAGATACCAACAGTATGTATCTATATAAAAGTGTCAGCAAAATGACTGAAATGTAAAAATATGCTACTAATTCCAAATCATATAGGACAGCTAATTGCCCTGTGTATGAAATGAGCTACATAAATAAACTTGCCCTGCCTAAATATGCACATATGGTGGCGTGTAGTACCTTCAATGTGTTATTACAGTTAAGTGTGCCGTAGGACTGTTCAGTGCAAGTATGTGTTGTCAGTTGTAAGTCCTCTAACAAAGCCTACCGCTTGCATGGACTGGAATGGTGCTGCGTTGACATTGATGCCGCCGCTGTGGGGGGTGGAGACAGGCGGGAAGGCAGAGGGCAAGGAGGACGAGGCGGACGACTGCTCAGACGACAGGGACATCGACGCCTGGTTTAGGGAGGGTTGGTATCAGGAGACAGACGTCACACACTTAAAATGTTTTTCCACAGGCCCACTTCAGGGCAGGAAGGTAGGATGAGTGTTGGCAATCTCTCAAACAGCCTGATACCAGCGAAGCACATAGAAATTCCGCCACCAACTAAATACAGAAGATGCATTGACAAAAGGCAGAGCAGAGGGGCACCTGGTCAAGACAAGGTTTACCTGGATCTGGTCTGAGCCGTCGGTTGGTGGCAGTGGATCTGCTGTGTAGGAAGGTTGGTAGAGGGGTGGTGTGGAGTAGGCATCAGGCGTTGGGGAGATAACAGGGACCTGGGGATGGCAGGATGAGCCAAGTTAGGATGGTAACTTTGAGCCTGTATTTTTGAGATCACTAATAATATCCGAACTCTGAGTGTGGCCTCTGCAGGGGTTAAAGCCACGGACCTCCACATATGTAGGTTTAAATCCATCCCACTGCGATTTATTTCACCCACCCCAAACTCTAATGTAATTTCTCTTCACTTAAACTTGAAAAATACAAGTACACTTATTACAAAAAAAAACCGTTAATGATAAATCAGGTTTGAGTGTCAATACTGACACTTACTTGTGATTCAGGAACTGTGCTTGGATGAGGAAGTCTTGATTCTGAATGAACTGTTCACGTTACAGATACACGGTAAATGATTAGAGTGAGTAAAACATTTAAGAAACCAAAATGTTGCCTCTTAGTAGTGACATCGGCTAGAGGAGTGTAAACACTGACCCATATGCTGCAGGTCCATATTCTGTGTAGGTTTCAAGGGCTGGGCTGACACAATTGCTGGGTCTAGGGCATGGCCTTCAAACTCCAACATGGAGTCCTGTGGGAGGGAAAACAGGAGTTAGTGTGAATAGAGGCCAAGCAGGACATAATACAGCACCTAATACAGGACAAATCAGACTAAGGGTGAGTCAGATAAGCCCTCACCTGCATAAAGTTACAGGTCCCCTGCATCTGGGCCATGAGATCTTGTACCACCTGCTTCCTGACCACTGGGTCAGGGTTCAGTGAAGGGGTGATAGGGTTCACAGTGTGGGGCTCAGGAGCCAAATGGGGAGGGGGATGATGCTGCTGGAAGGCAGTGACCACCTAAATACATAGAGAGATTTAAATCCAACCAATGAATGATGTTTACTGGTCTAAATGCGAAGAGAGATGCAATGATATAGCATACCTGGGTTTCTGCTGTCCAATCCTCTAGTAAGTTACTGTCAGTGCAGTTGTATGTGGTTTCCGGAATGAACTGTCTGTTTACAAACTTCCCAAAAACACCAGACTACTAGGTTAGATTTCAATAGGTATGGGAAAGCATACAGGGTTCATCTAAAGTTTAAAGCAGTCTGTTAAAGGGTCAAGACTTAAAATGTGAGCATTCACCTCCTTGGGCTCTACTTCAATGGTGTCTAGGTATTCTTCAGTAACCATTTCTTCTGCAAAAAGAACACCACATTCTGAGCAACAGTCATTCATACAAGCGTTGTCCTCGGGTGACAATGTATGGATGTTGGTTACCTTTTTGTGCCGGCTGCTCCCCACTCTGGGACACTTCAGGTGCAACAGACAGCTGCTGCTGCTGCTGCTGCTGCTGCTGCTCCTCCTCCTCCTCATCATCATCTTCCTCTTCCTCTTCACACACTCCATTCTGATGTGTTTGTGCTCTGTCAAAGTAGCCACTCAGCAACACCTTGTCCAGGGTCTCCTTCAGTGCCTTGTCTACAGGAGGGGTGGGATGCAGTGGATTCGAAATGATTATATTACAGTTCTGCAATAAAAAATTTGCAAAACCCTGTTTGTGCAAACCAAGTGCTCCGATTTAGGAGGCTAATGTTGGCCTATAATTACCTCATTTTACGGCACGGTGCCAGCTCTGGCCAAGATCGCCTACCATAAGCAATCTAATAACCCCAAATATTTATAATCCACAATGCTGTATTATCAATCGCTCTGGAACGCAAACAAAATGACAGATGTGCCAATTCTAGGATGGAATTAATCCACAAAGCCCCACGATCTCACCCTAATTGCTCAAAAAATATTAGACACAATATTTTCTGCCAACAGTGCCTGCATGTCCACTGCATTAGAAGAAACTATGCGATGGATGGGCTTTATTCAAAATGTTGAATTGATTCGATTGAGAACAGCTATGTTTCCTCTGAAACTCCATGACACCCATACGCCGTCACTTCAAATTTAGAACTGCATCTACATGCATTTTCAATTGTAACATAAACGTCTACCTTGGGAACCTCATTGCTGCTAGCCCTGCATTTCAGCTGCACATGCTACCCTACTCCTTCAAATTGCCTCGATTGCAAATTCAGAATGCCATTGAGAATTGCCACTTGTACCTGCACAACTACTTATCTCATTTTTACACACATTATACTTAGTACCTGTACATTTTCCATTGCACATTTAGAATTGCCATATGTAATGCATTTGCAATAATAGCATACTTATTCATACCACATGTACATACATGTACTTCATACTTATTTTTCAGCCCTCCATTTGTACTTCTGGTTATGTGCAAACTGCACTTCGGTGCTTGTTCAATTAATAAAGTTAAACCTGAACATTTTATCTAATCTAATATCCCTATACAGACCAATTGACTAAACAAAGCAATTGCCATCTCAATTGTGGTTGTATGTAAGGGAATGCATTCTGCTTAGCGCGTGTGTAACAGCTACAACTTCGTGGCTGAGCAAGCAGTATAATAATCAGAACAGCTTGGTGAGAAGTGCTTGGAGATGTAATTTCTCACTCTTCAACAATACAGCATCTGCTGTGGCAGTGTTGCAACAATGCAGGGCCGTAAATGTGAATTAGACTTGGAAATTTGGAATTGGGTAATAAAATGTAAAATGTAGGTATAACATAGAAAGTAAAAGAAACATACAAGTGGTTCCTGCCACAGCCTTATCTCTGCCCTCAAGCAGTTCCCATAGATGTTGAGAGGCCTCTTCATACTGGTCGATCAACCTGGAAAACAGGAAAGAACATTTAGAACATGTCTGCTTTCTCAACTGTCATACACACAGGTTGAAGCAAAAACAAAAATTCCCTGAGTAAAAATGTCAAGCTCAGAATTATTGTTTGCAGATCCAAGTTCCCCAAAAAAAGACCATACACTGCTTGTAATATTCCCAAGTGATTTAGTATAAACAATGTTTCAACACAAAGGTATTCCAAGCAGGGGGTAAAGGTTTTAAATTGAAAATCTTATCAGTCTTATCAGTTTCAGTTTACTGAAACAGGAGGAAAAATAACATATTATATAAATAATTTTATAATATATATAACAGAAATGTATCAACATTCAACATTTTGATCACACAAAAGTATAAGATACAGAAGGGTGACAAACTGAAGGAAAAACCTGCATAAATGAGTGAGACTGCTTAGAGAGAAACTAGGACTTCGCTACATGGTGCCAGGACAACAACAACTCAATGTCTGAAAGACAAAGTAGATGATCGTGAACTTTAGGAAGCAGCGGCGGTGGGTCGTGCCCCCATACACAGATGGAGCTGAAGTGCAGAGTCTCTGACTTCAAGTTCCTCTGTATGTTCATCAAAGATGATCACACTTAGTTCTGGCAAGCAGACTTGGCATTGAAAACGGCCTAAGAGACTACACTTCTTGAAGACACTCAAGAAGTTTGGCATGTCTGCAAAAACTCTCACCAACTTCCACAGGTGCACCATGGAGAGCATCCTATCAGGCTGCATTAATACTCGCTACAGCAGCTGCTCCGCTGCTGATTGAAAGGCGCGCCAGATGGTGGTGAAATCTGCTGAGTGCATCATCAGCTGCCATCTCTCCTCCATGCAAGGCATCTACCATATACAGTGCCTTAGGAAAGCACAGAACATCAAAGACTACAGCCACCCAAACTATGCTCTGTTCACACTGCAGTCATCTGGTAGACGCTACCGGAGCATAGGGGAACGCGCTTGCAGACTCTTTTTTTTCCCCCTCATGGCATAAGGCTTTTCGACAAGCAACACTGATCCATGATCGTACTGATCCCATGAACATTCAAAAAGCTCTTCCGGTGTACATTCAATGTACATTAGAATATTTGTATGTACCACTCATAGGCGTATTACACGTATTTTACATTTATAATATTCAATACTTGTACCTATAATTGTTCATATTTCCCCATTCTGCATTCTTTAAAATGTGGACTAGTTTACATTGTTAGGTATATTTTAGCTTTATATTTCTTAATTCTAACTGCATAGATGTCATGTGCCATGTCACAAGAATTGTCATTGTTCAGAATGACGCTGTGTAATTTGATGCATTTGATAAACAAAGACTGAATTTGATACAATTATGCACTTAATGTCCTATCATGCCCTGTGGCATGTATAAAAACACTGAGCAGACCCAGGCGACCACGATTTTGGATCACGATAGCAAGAGGAAAGGATCTAATTGACTTTGAAAGAGGGTCCATAATTGAGGCACCAACAGCCCTGAATGGTTTGAGCGTGAAAATGATTTGAATCATATACTATGACCTATGCAGTCACCAGATCTCAGCACAGTTGAAATACATATAGGAGATTTTGGATGTGTTAGAAAACACACTCCACCACCACCACCATCATCATCATCAAAACACCAAATGAGGGAATGTCTTTTGGAAGAATGGCGTTCCATCCCTCCAAGAGTTCCAGAGTCTCAGAATCTATGCCAAGATGCACTGAAGCTATTAGGGCGGTTTGTGGTGGGCCAACACTTTACAATGTTGTTTTTTCTTAAATGTGTCACTTGTCAGTATAATTTACAATGTATATCGGCAGCCCTTATTGATAAATATAGGGGTGGGTTGATGAGTTGTTCTGTAGGCAGAAAAGTATCTGGAGCATTAGCAATTGTGAGTCCTATTACAGGGTCAGGATGGACAGAATCAATGGACTTTCTTCTGAAACTCATCAGTCTATTCTTGTTCTGAGGAAGCACATTTTCTCAAACCGGGATAAAAGGAGTGGGAGGCCCCAGTGCACAACTGAGCAAGAGGACAAATACATTAGTGTCTTGTTTGAGAAAGATGCCTCAAAGGTCCTCAACTGGCTGCTTCATTAAATAGTACCTGTAAAACCCCAGCCTCAACGTCAACAGTGTAGAGGCGACTCCGGGAGGCTGGCCTTCTAGGCAGAGTTGCCAAGAAAAAGCCATATCTCAGACTGGCCAATAAAAAGGAAAGCTTGAAATGGGCAAAAGAACACAGACATGGGACAAAGATTGGAAAAAAGTGTTATGGACAGGCAAAGTTGGAGATGGATCACAAAGAAGACGCAGACAATATGAAGATGCTGGAGGACTGCTTGACATCTGTCAAGCATGGTGGAGATAATGTGATGGTCTGGTGGTGCTTTGGTGAGATTTCTACAAGATCAAAAGATCTCTAAGGAAGCCTATAAAATTTTGCAACACCATGCCATACCCTGTGGATAGTGCTTGATTGCAGCCAATTTCCTCCAACAACGGGACAATGATCCAAAGCACAGCTCCAAACAATGCAAGAACAATTTAGGGAAGAAGCAGCCAGTTGGTGATCTGTCTATAATGGAGTGGCCACAACAGTCACCGGATCTCAACCCTATAGAGCTGTTGTGAGAGCAGCTTGACCGTATGTTATGTAAAAAGTGCCATCAAGCCAATCAAACTTCTGGGAGGTGCTTCAGGATGCATTGGGTGAAACTCTTAAGATAACCTCAACATATTCACAATTAGAATGCCAAAGGTCTGCAAGGTTGCAGTTGCTGCAAATGGAGGATTTTTTTGACAAAAACAAAGTTTGCAGGATAATTATTATTTAGATTAAAAATCATTATTTCTAACAATGACTATTTCCTATTCAAACTCATTTCATGTATGTTTTAATGGAAAATAAGGGCATTTCTAAGTGACCCCAAACTTTTGACCAGAAATGTATACCAGTCTGGGAATATATAGCAAAAACAAATGTTGTCCAGCCCTACTAATAATGTATATTGGTAATGCATTGGTACTGTTAGAAATAACTGACTGACAAATTGTGGTTGCTGAACAACTTCACCCCACCCCTACTATTATAAACGAATGCCTACAACAGAAATAGGTCGTAGTGAAGGAGCTAACTCCTGCATATATCATAAAAGTTAGAAACAAAGATTAGGATTGTACCTGACGTCCTGGTCCCGTTCAGGGCCAACTAGCTTGTAGAAACTGTCCAGTGCATTAAGATCAGAGTCGGTGAGCAAGGGGCAGCCTGCAGACAGCTGTTTCAGGTCTTGTCTTGTCTGCTCATCCCCCAGCCGGTCAAGCAGAAACTGCAACTCTAAAACAGTCTTCAGACGCCTTTGCTCCATCTCCTCCCGCTGGAGCTGCTCCCTCCTGGCAGACTTCCTGACTGCCTTCTGGATCTAAAGTACAACAGAGAGATGTCACAGCACTTTCTCTACCTTGAATTATGAAAAATTCATTTCACCATTATTTGACCAATTATCAAGTACAATGACAACAAATGCACAGCAATTGCAAGAAAACAGTCACACATGAACCAAGAAAAAAATCTAAAGACAGTAAAAAAAACACAAGGGGATAAAAAGAGAGATGCAAAGATCAGCATTTTTAAGGAAGATTATTTTTTTCCTGGATTGGTCAATACCGATCTATTTAAGGTACCAAGCAACAAAGGAACTGGGACCCTATTGTATTACTTGTTTTGTTAGGGGGCCAAAAACAGAAAGCACATGAACCTTCTTGTATTTGTTTTTCTTTTTAATTTATTACTATTATTCCCCCCCCCCCCCACTTTACCAGGCTGTAAATACCTCAATGATGAGTGTTAAGGAAAGGCATTGGTGATAAACCGGATAGAATTGTGATAAACTACATCTAATTCACTGAGACAAATGTTAGCTGTGAGCCTGTAAATAACATCATCCAAGTTCCTGACTTGCAGGATGGTCATTTTTTGGCATATCTGGCAGCATGGGTAAAGCAATCTTCATAAGAAACCAATTATGTATTTGATTTTAGACTGGAAATGACTAATGTGGGTCTGGAAAGATTGAATGGTCTAACCACATACTGAGATACTTAGGTATAGGTATCGACATACTAAGGCAAGAATGGTTACGGGGTAGGCAGGTGAAGACAGCGTAATGTTTATCACCATCTTGGAAGAAGCGTATAGCAGCAGCAGCTTTCCAATCTAGTGGGATGTCAGACAACTGCACTGACAAGTTGAAAAGGCAAGTGATAGGGACAGCAACAATTGGGGCATTAGCTTTAAAAAGAAAGGATCATCCAGCCCAGCAGATTTACAAGGATCAAAATGTTGGAGCTCCTTCTGGATCTCAATAACCTGAAGTCACTAAGAAGAAATGGGGAGGGTTCAGAGAGAAAGCTCCACATGGAATAGAACCAGCCGTTCAAGCAGTAGGAGTAGGCTGAGCAGATTTAAAATCATGGCCAGAAATAGCAAAGTGATTATTGAAGATCTCTAATAACACAAAGTTTAGTCATTAAGACCTGAAACAAACCAAGAAACTGAACTCACCTCTTGACCCAAAGACAAGAAACTCTTCTGCAACTCCCGAGCAAAATCCAGGTTGTTAGACACTTCCTGGAACTTGGTCAAGGCTTCCTACAGATGAAGCCAAAGGAAAAATCCACATTAAATAGGATGTTAGCCATGAAATAGATCTAAAAAATAAAATAACTTGCAGTATACAGATAATATAAATAGGATGAAATATTGGAGTACATGCATAAGGCTTAATCAATCCAGTTCACAACTGAAATTTCCAACATACAACCATGAAAGACGTGTTTTATACATACCAGCTGATCCTGGTTCAAGCGTTCTCCTTTGTTCTTCTTGGCCTGGTAGTCATCCAGCTTGCCCTATTCAAATTCAACAGACATTGAGCATCTGCGCAGATTCCTCTAGTAAAAATGTACCAGATGTGTTTTACCCAGGTACAGACCAGCACCAATGCACTCTGCATCCCACTGCAGGCTTGCCACTAAAGCTAAGCAAGGTGAGGCTCTAGTAGCATGCTCAGAAGAAAGAAAGGAGTCACCTTTTTCTTTTCCATGTTGCGAACCTTCTTATCAATCACCTGCAGAACCTGTTTCATGGCCTCAGACTGGGTCCCAGAACCTAAATCTGGGCTGGAGGCCTGAACTGCATTGTTGCCAACCATTGCTGAAGGCATCTGTTGAGATGACCAATTTGTGTTAGGTAGTCATTATCAGTTTAGTAAACAACAAAAAAAGGTGCAACAAAATATAATTAAAACTTTATATATAGAATGTTGATGATTACAAAGGATTCCATGAGTATGCCATTAGCAATTATGAAAATATCATTGCTATTATGAGCTGACCATTATAATTTTGAACAATATTTAGATTCCACAACTATGTTTCAATTCAAATAAGAAAACTTCACACCAATGTTAGAAATGTTGCTACAAATTGTATACAAATAAGCTGTGTCTTCAGTTGGATGTCCCATGTATGGGTGGCAGTGGGAAAAGTTATGCTGCAGAACATTTACAGATAGTCCTACACTGCATTCTTTTCTTAAATGCTGTTTAGAATTGTTTTGCAATGCAGTTGAACCAAAATGCTGTTCAGTCAGGAAATATTAGCAAAATGATTGGACAAATACTTCCATAGCCTATTTATTCAATGAAATTTTGATTGACAAAAATTGAAAAATATCAACAAGAGAGTATAAAATAGTTAAGGGAATTAATGACCCAAAGCTTGCGAATGAGGATTGGCTTGTGAAGATGATGTTTCCCGTTGATATAACCGGTCATCTCAACAAGCTCAATCTACGCCTGCAAGGCACAGGCAAAACAGTACAGCATCTGTACAATGCATGAAAGGCATATTGTTCAAAGATGGATGTCCACACACGGGATATGTAAAGCACCTCAGAGAGCCGTTATTACACCACACTGTGAGCACTGATGTCATCAGAGAATACATGGGAGAGCTTAAGACACTTTTCATTCTGGTTCCAAGACTTCAAACAACAAGCCCCAATGTTTTCTTTTTTGATCAAGCCAGACATCTTGGAGCTGTCCCTGTTGGATCTGTGCCTGTTTCAGGATGGGGATCAAAGACCTCAAAATGTCACTGATTGAGTTCAAGGTATCATCCCAGTGGTTCTTTAAATTCACACAGATACACAAAGACCTGAAGGAAACGGATTGATCAGGGTGCCCCCATTTTTGGTCCACGTATCTTTGCTAACATATTTTCACAACTTACATAAAACCTGAGACTCACATGGAGCCAGCTGACAACGGTCCGCTAGGAGGCCTGTTCCTAACTTAAAATCTCCAAATATGGCCCAAAGCTAACATGGCTCAGCAATCAATAACAGGGACAAAGACCACACTGTATCTGTAAAATGGTAACTATAATTTGAAAGGATATAGCCTACACTTCATATTCATTTAAGTACATATTTGCCAATGTGAAGATGTGTGTATTTAGAGGCTTTTGAAAATTGATGGGAGACGGAGTACAGGCTACATGTTCTAAGCAGTGACATACAGTGGATATAAAGTCTAAACACTCCTGCTAAAATGCCAGGTTTTTGTAATGTAAAACAATGAGAAAGATACATCTTGTCAGAGCTTTTCCCACTTTCAATGTGAACTATAATGTGAACAAGACAATGTTGGAAAAAAGTTGATCTATCTTTGTCTAACTTTTTAACATCACAAAAACTTGGCATTTTAACATGGGTGTGTAGACTTTTTATATCTACTGTACATTGTATTCCTTCAACATATGGACTTTATAACATGGACGTATTCTGGACGGATTGTCACTCATGTTTAGGGCTGTGGTAAACTATTGTTTCAGGTGTTTTTGTAAATTGAACAGTGTATTTTGGCAATATATAAAATGATAGGCAATTTTTGCAAGAAAAAAATGCATGAAACATTTACAAATTTTCATAGCTAAACTCCATAAATTGAATATGCAAATACTTAATAAATAATATTTCTAACTGTAATCTTTTTGAACAAATTGTTACTTCGCAACAAAATCTGAAAAAATCTAACTAAACAAGTCTATAAATCAAAGTCAAAATGTTTGCGTCTTTAATAAACGTAGACCTACAAAAGCCAAAAATAAAATAATGAATTAGCCTGTCACAGGAATATCTACACGCATCTAAGGTCTGTGCAAGAATCAGCACCTCGGAGAGTACCTTGTTAGCCTTCAGGTAGGTAGGCCTCTATCTGTAGAGCGAGCCCCGCTGCAATATATTGACAATGCCTGTTTGGTTTATCCAGGGAGGCAGTCGGACATTCGCATAATGTAAAAACAATAACTGGCAACTAAAATCGGTTAAGAAAAATTGAAAAATTGGCACTCCACATGAAAAAGGTTGCGGAATATCCTTGATATGCATCTGCCCAAATGATTTAGACAAACTCTTTCACTCGGTTTTACCTTCTCTTTTTGAAAATGCTTGAAAAATATTCAAGTATTCTACGTATTTTAAATATATTTGAAAAGAACGTGAACGTAAGGTATTATAATTGTATTTGTATGTTACCAATTGTATGTATATTGCATAGCCCGAGGGTGCGCCTTTGGTAAATCACATTACTAGCTAAAAACTCTGCATTTCAGGATGCGCTTTATATATTTTCTATATAAAAATGGAACAAATCTACATAATCAATTATCCTTTCTTTGAAACGTATAATGCGTCGGCTTGCGTATTTCCTTGGTGCAAGGAATACCACTGAGCAAGCACACGTTTGTTATTCATCCAATTTTATATTTTGATTTTAGATTGATTTTGGACAACCATTAATGCATTTTGGATCTCAAGATTAGTTAGAATCTTGCTTATTTGCTTAGTTTACCGTGGCTAATATCAGATGTCTACATGTACCTGTTAACATCATTAGCCAACTAAGGAACTTAAGAATACAAACGTCCTCTTTTAGTTGTGGGATGCATAAACGTACGCTAGCTAGCGTCCATAACTCGTTACAGTAACCATCAACCATCTCGTTAAGATCCAATAATCAAAATTAAGTTACCGTACAGTTGTTAACAGCAATTCCCATTTTTGATCCTATGGATGACCACAATTACTTGCCTAATTTTCAGAGGAGACCCATGGTCATACAATTACAGTACTACAACAGACAACAGTGTGTTGTATCACACTTGGCTGCATGGCAAACGGCATAAGCAAGTCTAACTAGCTAACGTTAGGTAGCAGTACAGTACTCCTCTTCTTTATATAGCTTTATTAGACAGGATACAGTAAACACAAGTTAGATATCCGAGATAGAAACTGATACAGTACTAGTACATTAATAACATTACTTAACTACTACATATAGCAAGGTTGATTATAATAATTGCCTAACGTTATCTGGCTAACCAGATCCGAAATAATTTTACATTTGATTTAAATGATACAGTACTGTGAATGTAGCCATCACCAGACGCAGAAGGTAGGTTGGTGCGACAATGTATCTTGCTAGCTGGTTAGTTAACTTACAGCAATTAACGTGTCAACATTGTTTTACTGAACATGAGAGTGCGCGAGGATTATACTGCACAACAATGCAAGCGATTCGACTGGGCTAAACTAGCCTGTAGCTAACAGTGGTTGGCTACATTGTTTCGGAATGTCTGACAACATTTACTTACCTTTAGGCTACCTTTCTTTTTTATCGTCTGGTGTTGTATTTTTAGTTCTCTATAATGTGTGTAACGTATATCTAGCTAACAGTGTTATTTTGTCTCGACAACGCTATTCCGCCTCGCCGGCCTCACCGACAACTATGCTGTCGAAGCCTTACAATATGGTGACCGTAGTGATGGGTCCACAAACGAAAGGCTCTTCTTCAGCATTGAGTTGGCATGTCGCATTCAAACCGTATGGTGCATGCACAGCCACCTACCGTACCGGAGTGTGATGTAGGCCTTCCTACATTCTTCTGTCCTCATTTTCCTTTTTTCTTGCTTTCTCTTTTTGGGGTATTGTGTGTATTGATAAGTTTAAATCAATCACATTTACATTAAATCTGTGATGTCACAAAATGTCGAAAAAGGTTAAATGGTCTGAATACCTCACGAATGCGCGTATGAGCTTTTTTATGCAATAGCATTTAAATTCATCCCAATTTTAATGCAAGGCATTCATTGAATACTACGTCTTTTGCAAGTTATTTCCTATGGTTTGAGAACATGTACTAATACTACTATTTTAATATATCACATGATAATAGACCAAATTCTATTTTGCATTAATTCTGTATACAAAGGCTGACAATAAATGAGAGACTCGTATATGCAAAAGATTAAAATACTTCGTAGACATTGTCGTTGTTTCGGGTGATCCAAAAGCTTTGTTTGAGGGCTGAAAAGGACTATGAGTAAGGGTTTATTAATACATCTGTTCAGATAAATCTAGTCATAACAGTATTACCAATAGGCATCAGAAAGATTGCTGAAGATCCCATTTGCACACGTGGGATGCCCGAAGAAAGAGGTACGGTAACCTTGGCTTATATATCTGTATTTCTTCATCATTTGTTAGATAACTAGCTACTAAGCACGTAAATAATACGCTAATTAGCTACTTGCTTATTAGCTAGCTACTTAGTTAGCCTGTAGGTCAGGCCTTGAGACGTGACAAGATGTGTACAGACTGGTGGCTTATGTCATGTTATTGTACTGTAGATTAGACATCATGTAAGCAGTGATTATACATGCCACTGAGCATCTGTTTTTACTCATAGATTGTTTCAAAAGCATAGTATTGTGTGTTCTTTCAATACAGGGACTATAACTGACAAATGTCATGTGTTGTCTAGAAGGGGGCATGTGTCATCTGGCAGAGGATGTTGAAACTCTTCTGACGTCTGGTAAGACCATGTAATATGCTTTTGACATCTAACTTTGTGGTGCATTATCAAAATCCACATCCCCAATGATTTAATGTTTTTGGATCAAAGTAATGGGTTGTGTGGCTTGTGTTGGTGTAGTGATCTAGGCTGCTCCTCTCTGGTGTTCTATTGAATCTTAGGAAGTCCTGAGTCCTTGGACCATGACTACCTGGCCTGACAACACATTGCATACTTTGTCCAAGTCACTGTTCACAGCCCATTTGGTTGTCCTTGCTCACCTAGTTTGACAGCTCGTCTGGATTCTGCCTGAAGGACACAGCCCAGCTATATTTATTGACCCGCTGGCCTTCTGAAAAGGCGAAAATATTGATGAGACTATTATCCCACCCAGCAGAACCAGAAGATCTCTCCCTGTAGTCTGACTAAATTCTAGGTTCATTTCTAGGTTTCAACCCTACTAAGTTTTTCCTAGCCAGTGTGCTTCAGTTTCTCATTGATGCTTGCTCTTTGGGCTTTCCAGGCTGGGTATCTGAATAACTGATGTAAAAAGGGCTACATTTGATATGTCAGCTACATCAGAGCAGAGGAATGTGTCCACATTGAGGGCATGCTTTGAAGTATGTTTTACCTTTACATCCCATTTGTTAGGAATGCATATAGTTATTAGTGGGGGTGGGCATCAATGTAAAACATATTAATTTGAAATACTATAAATCCAAAATCACATATTCAATGTATGAATAACAATTGTTTTATTCAATGAAGTTTGTATGCAATGTACTGTCTCTTCCTTACTTTTATCTTTAAGCATCATTGTATTCATAATATTTTTCATTAATTTATCCTACTAGCTAATGGGTTGTACTGTGACCTCTGTATTTATTTCGGTTTTCTATTCCAAAAGCTTACATTTCAAATCAGTTGCTATAAGGTTTAGGTATACAACTCTGGAAAAAATTAGACCCTTGCCTCTTTCTCTTTCCTTTCCAAAATAGTTGAAAAAAAAAGTTTTGAGTGAAGAACAGAAACTTTCAATTTGCAGAGGTCTCTTCATTTTAGCCCTGTTCCTCACTCAAAATCATCCTTTTCAACTTGTTTGAAAGGAAATAAAAAGGTACAGTGGTCTCTTAATTTTCTCCTGAGCTGTATATTTGCTGTTGCTTTAGGGTGTGTCCTTCTCTCAACCACTTCCTTCAAGATGTCCAGCTTTATCCCTGCACAGAGCACGCCTTCTTGATCAGTTTATTGAGCTTTTCTGCATCCCCAGACTTAATCTTGGAACCCCAACACACCACCTCAAAGAAGATGGCACTAGACACCACAGACTGGTAGAACCAATTCAACAGGGTATTGCATACCTCAAAGTACAAATTGTGGTCTGCCAGTCAGGTGGTCAGTGACCCAGGAAACCAGGGTTCATCCATGTCCAGCGGAGGCAGCACCACAGACAGATGGACATGAGTCGTTTATACTGCTTAGCATCTATATACAGCTAAAAAAATGCTAGTTGGTAGTTAGACGTTTTATTACAATTAATGTACAGCTTAATGGCTGCCTATAGTGCTTCCAAATATTGGGTGTAAAGTCAAACAATACATTTTCGTGCGCACATTGTACGTTGATAAACAAGGCAATTATTACGTTCTGTGACTTTATAAAAGAGCTGTAGTTTGAATAGATGAAATTGAAAAAAAACGCAAGATATACACTGGTAGCAGTGTGAAACTGTATTCACGTAGAAAAACGTAATGAAGGAGCCCACGCGAAGGTCATTTGCATAGCATTTTTAATATAAACAATTCGAATTTTCGATAATCAAAATGTGTTTCTTGATATAAACATTTCTAATTGTTGATATCTAAAATGCAATTGTTTATCAAAAAGGCGATTTGTTGATTTCAAAAATGTATATTATAAAACGGCTTGCCATATGCATATATAAACGTTTTCCCAGTGTCAGGTAAACCATTCCTACAGTTTAAATGAACTACCACTGACAGCCTGGGTAGCTGTGGAGAAGGTAGGATTGGTGAAATTTTCTGCTGTATGAGTTTTGTTTTTAATTTAGCTAACGCTGTATGTTTTACAAGAGCGGTTTAGCCAGCCTCACACACGCTAGCTTTTCGTTGGTTGCATCGGTGCAGGCGAAAACAGACCATGTCATTCATTACAATGATTACATGCAGATATGATTGCAAATACAACATATATGTGGTTAAGGCATCCAACAGATCTGCAGCTATCTGGCATTTTGTAGCATAACTAGTAAAACGCATCGAGTTGTCGATGGTGGGCAATGGAAGGAGACTTTGCCGCGACATCAGGTGAAAACTAAATCAATAGTGTTTATGAACTGCATGGCTTTTGCCACTGGTTGGCAAACATTTGGTTACTGCAGTAATTATAGCCATTAGAGTTAACTGTCTTGCTATAATGTCTGCCTTGCTTTCTTCTACCTTGGAATAAACATGAACAGTGACCAATAACATCACAAAAATGTTAAGTAGTTTTAGAGACACATCATTTCACCATACACAAGTAGCAGTTATTTCTTCACCAATCAATGGGGTTTGGAACAGCTTTAGGTCTCTTCTATTGATTTATGTGTTTGTTATTCTTCAAAGTGGTTTTGCACAGATCTTGTTGTATTACACTGAAGATGGATTGCATAAATTAGAAGACTGTTTTAAGATTTTCTCCCTTTACTGACTAAGTGTGAAAAGTAACTACACCTTTGATAATGAAGGAACATTTTTCAGTAAATACATTTTAAATGCATTTATTTTGCACCTATGTGACAATTAGTTCTTAAAGCTGAACTGATTTTGACAATCTAATTATTATTTCTGTTAATAAATCTTTCATACCTGACATTGATACTTTTACACAACGTCAAATCCATAACAAAGAATTGCACATTAAATACGGTCAATTTTCCTCTTAATATATTTCTTTTTAATTTTGTGTGAAAAATTCACATCCTTAATTGCCCTGCAGCAACTTAATTTCAGTGACATATTTTAGCCATTTAGCCTTTCTAAAACCTTTTTTGTCAAGGACCAGTAAATTAAACACATCTGGGGACCACTTGCAAAGACAGTATCTTGCCCATTGCATTTAGAAAGAAAACAAAACATTTTTAACATATCCAAAATGATCCATCACGCAATTACACTATTTAGAACACATTTGGGCTATTGAAAACAATTATGTGATACAAATAACAATTGGCCTTTAGTCTACTCCATAATTTTAATAAACTCACCAACATATGTAAAATTAGTTAAACCAAACTGAATTCTGAAGGTTTATGGTTTGTAGTGAGTTCCATGCAGCAGAATGGTATTAGGAAGTTCATATAAAGGTCAGGAAAGTCCATCGAGTAATAATTGAATGTACAATAGAATCAAATATTTTTTATTGAGATTTTGCCACAGTCCCTTCTATTGTGTTGAACACAGGTTGTTAGCATAAACATAACACACATATTCATGAGAGTCATACTTTTTACAGGTAAAATGGCCAATAGCTCAAATAAAAGTTTTTTGGCTTGAATTTGTAGGAGTAAAATAGAAAACAATTTCTATTTTAGAGTGAAACACACCACAGGTCTAGGCCTTGAGATACTTGAGAACAGTAAGAGCTAAACTGAATATCTGAACAGTGACCTCTGACAGTAAATGCTTATGCAGGCTATTTCTGGAGGCTGCGGAAGGGGGTGAAAAAGGGAATGCATCTGAAAAGAGAATCCAGTCTGTCTTGTGGAAAGAGGCTTTCAGATCATTTAGGGTCAGATCATTACCACCCCCATGCTTCTGCCTGTCAACAGAGCATCTCCATCTGAGGGTCTTATTCCTGCGTCTCACAGTGACAGCTCTTAAATAACCTTGCTCACATCTGACATCCCCTCTTCAGCCTCCAGATCCAGTAATCCTCAAACACTCTTTTATAGCCTGTGAGTGAACCACTGCTGTCTTCTTTTTCTCTATTCTGGATCACTGCAGAAAGACATAATTGCATCCATGGTTGATGTTTTTGGCTTTGCATGTGAGGTCTTCAAAAATGTTAAAATGTGTCATACTTCTTGGAGTTGAAGAAATGGTGTTAACAATTATAAACAAATGGTTAGTGTTTGGATTGTGAAAGGATGACAACCACATAAGAGAGGTACTCTGTGTGCAAAGAGTGGGGAGAATAAGTGAAAAGGGAATTTAACTAGAAATGGCAATAAACGGTCTCCTTTCAAAAAGAATGGTTATCGAATTCTGTCTCCCTGTCCAGCTCTGTATAGGGGGTCTGTCATTGCATAAAATACTGACATAGAGGAGCCAACAGAAAACATATATACATGGAAACATTGGCCTTTAATAAATTCAATTTATAAATCACTATATAATGTGAACCTACATGACACATTAGCTAAATGGCAGGCTACTCTAAAGGCTACTTATACCTTATTTGGATTTTGGGAAGATAGATGGCTTGATCAAAATGTATTGATCAGATTTGGCTGCCTCTGTAAATGCAGCATTTTATAAAAATATATGTATTAATAAAATGATGAAACACTTATTTTAAGGCTGTTTTCCCGTCTCTAGTCATTTTTCTGAACTGGTCTTTCTTTTTTGAGGAAATTCCAAACAGTTGGTTAAGCCCGCATGGTTAGATATTGTTCAAATTTTGTTCTTCCTATAAACATAAAAAAACAATACTTCTTAATAGACAGCTCCCTAGACTTCATGTTGGATTATGCTTAGTGCCATTGAATAGACATCAAATGCAAAAGCAAAGGACAAAACTAAGACTACACCTTCTCTTCAACTCTTATGTGTGAGTCAATGCAATAGGAAATGTGATCAATAAGAAACACCTCTGAGCCAAATGACTGTTCAAAAAAATTAAGGGAACAAATAATCATCACAGTGTAACACCAAGTCAATGAAACTGCAGGGATATCAACATGTCCAGTTGGGAAGCATAAACGATTGTGAATAAATGTCATCTGTTTTGGTTCAAATGAAAGTGTCAGCAGGTGAATTGGTGAGGAAACATTAAGACAACCCCCAAAAAGGAAATGATTTTGCCTTTGGTGGCCACAGACAATTGCTCTCTCCTTATCCTTCCTGACTGATTAGTCTCTAGTTTAGCATTTTGTTAGTGGCCTTGTCACTATTTGTTGCATGAGGCATTTCCTGCAGCCCATTCAGGTTGCACAGGCAGTCCAGCTCCTCTAGGATGGCACATCCATACATGCTGTCTCAAGAAGGTTTGTTGTGTCTCCCAGTACAGTATTGTGATGGTGAAGTGATGGACAGCTTAGTCATCTCCCGCTTTTGCTGGTCTTCCCAATGAACTCATGAACTCATCTTGGTCTCCTTCATTTGTCTTGCCTCCAATTGTCACTCACACCAGGTCCCAATTAAGTCATCAGTATGTTTTTAAATGTTTCTCCTCTGCTTCCTTATTTGTCATTGCTTTTTCCATGTCTACAGTGTGTCCTTATGTCAGTGGTGAGTTTGTTTCATTTTGTACCAACCTTTATTTGCATTCAGTTTGTTTCACGGTGCTTTGTGTTTGTTTTAATAAAAGTACCAGCATCGACAGCCACTTTGCCTGTGCCTGGTTTGTCATCTGCACCACTACACCGATTGTGACAAGTCTCAAGAGCATGGAGGAGATACCAGGAGACAGGCTGTTCCACAAGGAGAGCTGGATTGGGCCATAGAAGGGCATCAACCCAGCCGCAGGACTGGTATCTGCTCCATTGTGTGAGGAGGTAAAGGAGGAGCTCTACCAGACCCCTACAAAATGATCTCCACTGGGCTACTGATGTGCATGTTTCTGATGAAACTTTCAGAAACAGACTCCATGAAGGTGGCATGAGTATTTGACATCCTCTAGTGGGACCTGTGCTCACAGCCCAGCACCGTGCAGCTCGACTGGCATTGTGTAAAGAACACCAAAATTGGCAGGTCTGCCATTGGCACCCTTTTTAATAACAAAATAAAAGAGAAATATAAAATACAGCATAATAATAAAACACCACAAGTAGTGCCACAGACTGTCCAGGAGCTCATTGATGCCCTGACCCAGATCTGGGAGATCTCCAAGACACCATCTGCTGTCTCATCAGGAGCATGCCTAGACATTGTAGAGAGGGCATACAGGCACATGGGGACCATAAACACTTCTGAGTCTCATTATGAGTTGCTGTGATGAAATTAACGCAAGTTGGAATAGCCTGTGATTTCAATTGTTACCTTGATTTTCGGTTGTCGAGTTTGAATCCAGCCCTCAATCGTTTGGTGATTTTGTTTTATACTGACCGTTAATTAATTTTGTTCTTAACAATTTACACATTGTACAGTAAAGATTTTGATCTTTAATATATTTCCTTCATCGAGACCCCATGTGTGATTTAAGTGTTCCCAAATTTTTGGGGAGCTGTTATTCTTAGTAAAACATGAGTTGAAAAGAAATAAAAGGTGACAGTCTGTACTTTTGTCTAATATTCTCCTATAATCATATTTTTCTAGGCCTTGAGTGTACAGCACTATGAATCCTAACACTGGCCCCCTGTGTTACAGTCCTACTGAAACTGGGCAATCCCTGCAAATTGCCCGGCGACAACTGTCTTCAGTCAGGCCTCTGAACCAGTGCACAGGCCTGACACACGCCTTCCACAAAAAACCTACCTTCCGCTGCTGTAGTTTATCAAGTCTTAGATGGAAAGCTATGAAGGGCGTCTGGTTCCAATCACGTCTTTCCTGGAGCCTGATCAGGCTGAGCCAGAGAAAAACGGAACCCCTTTGAGGCAGAGCAGCGCTTAATTAAGAGGTCATGTCTGTCACATCACAACTCCATCACTTACCAGCAGTAACTAAGGGGTGAAATACAGATGAATGAATCAGTGAATTAGTATAAATCAATAAATTAGTATAATTAAATTATAGATAAAGGACAGTGCATTAGAACCAGCATATTTGAAGTGATTGAAGCTTTTAAAGATTTCCCTCTAGACAGAAGATGGCGCCAGTTTCACATATAGGGAGAAGAGAAGTCATTTAATGTGTTAAGGAACACAACATGCACATTGAAGTATCTTCATCAGATCAGAGAATTTTAGCTTGCACTTTAGACAATATACCCATGAAGTAGGTTACTTAAAAGATCTTCCTCCCCATTCCAATCGAAAAACGGGCTAAATAGTCTGAAAGTCCCTAAATCTGTCAAAAATTGCATTTGCATGTGTTACATGCATTACGCCAATACACCACTTTGAAAATTGCTACTTAATACATTTTGATAGATTACAATAGACACAAGTGAAAAGAATATGCAAGCGGTGCTCAAAAGCGCAGCAAGTGTTGTCTGAGCAAGCTTGCATAAAACACCCAAAGATGATGTCCCTAATTAGACAAGCCAGTGAGGATGCTATCATCATAACCTCCACAGACGAAACGCTGCCGCCTCCAAAAGCTAGCAGCCGCACGTCTTCACTAGCATTCAGTGTTAATTTTTTCCACAAAAGAGCTATATAGAGCTATACAGTTCTGTCCTTGGTGTTAAACAATGATCAATAGGCTATATAGCACTGTCTGTGAATTGTGTTTACGCAAGTTTAAACTTTTTTTTATTTCTCTCTTTTCCATTACTGAATATGTCAAATTAAAGGCAGATACCTATCAGTCTATTGATATAGGAGGCAATGATATAAGCTAATAGATGGATAAACTTTTTGAGAGGTGTGGGGAGGGGCCTCCAGCTCCGACGTTGCGCGGAGGCCTCTGACAAGTCTGGGCTGCCATTGCCTTTATTTGTGATTTTCCATTTGACATATTTCTACATTCTGTCACAGAGCTTCATTATTCCTTCTCATAGTCTCAGTTGATAATACAGATGTCCAGAAAAGAGTTTTCGGAATAGTCAGATGTTTAATACTTTAGATTATTTGGATCATAAACCTATGCATGGGCCCCAAAGGAAAAGCCTCTTCACACCTCCAAAATGATCCACTGGTGTCCGGTCCTCTCCAGGACAGCCTGGAGCTGCAGGGTGGGGTTTATAAGATCCTAAGATCCTCTCTCTGATGTTGCTCGCTGAGTAAAGGCCCCACATCCTTCAGCACTTCTGTCCTGCTGCACATTCTGACTGGATTAAATATGTGCCGAGGATTTATTGGCAAAAACCACAGGGGCCCCACAAACACTCACAGCTCTACTCTGTACTGCCTAGGCGGGTGCAGGAATTTTCACAGCTGTCCCACTGTTTTCTCCACTCTTCTCTCCTTTTACAATATAGTCTTTGCATCTCTCCTCACTTCATAAACACACCACATCAACACACCTCTTTTTCTTTCTCATCGGACAATGGATTTTCTTTACTCTCCTCAGTTGTTTGGGGATGTGTGTACTCCATCAAGACTGTTCCTTCCATTACTCATGTTAATGATTCATGGGCCACTGAGAGATTACAATGTCTCCAGTTGCATTCCATATAGATATCACAAGGGAATACAATTATGAATTTCTACTTAAAAATGTTGTTATTCACTCACCACTTTCTTGTGCATGAGAAGCTAACAATCATGCACAGAATGTGACCATAAGGTGTGTGTGCTTTTCTAAGTGTATAGGCAGCCGAACACAGGATAAGATTTGCTGTACTACATCGCTACATCGTGAGTCCCATTTGTCTAAGAACTCTGTAGTCATTTACAGTGTCTCTGCTGTCTTAACGGACTGGACCAAAGCTCTGGAACCTTTCAGTATTTTCTTTAGAAGGAGACTTCAGTAACAGAGACCGGCTTAATTTAATCAAATTTGGTAACTATTCTGAAAAACATGAGCCTCTTCCTCATCCCTGTTTCTTTGGAGTGAGGCACTAGTTGGCCCCTTTGGCCTAACAGGCCTCTGTGGATCTTAAATGTGTGTGTCAGAGCATAGGCGGAAATCCCTGGGGGACAAGGGGGACATGACTCCCCCATCTTGGGAAATACTATGTTTTGTCCCCCCCAAAAATATACATGTAAACATAACTATGTAATTTCAATAATAGTCATTAAGACTCAATGAAAGCAGTTGTGCTGATTATAGACACCTAATACTGCGTTAAAGTTTAAAAACATTGCGACACCTCTTCCCCTTGCCTCACAGTGGTTTGATCCACTGCCCCCAGTCCTCAGCAGTGGCGCATCATGCAGGTACAGTGCATGTGTGGGAATCTGGCAGTCTGTTGTTGCTGGTTGACTTTCAGTAAGTGTTCAAACACAGAATATTAGAAATGTCTTTACTTCTACCACTGGGTACAATAAAAAACATTTTTAACCGTCACCAGCCTTCATTTTCTCTGCATTGATGTACATGTTTGAATTTGAGTCAATGAGAGAAGCTTGCAATGCAATGTATGTAGTGTTCCTTAGCTGGCAAGGTGGCAGTGTTCGTGTCCACTGTCTGAAAGGCACTCAATGCACATAGCTAGCGGGGGCTAATCCAGTACATTTGTTTTATGTTGGTAGGGTTCACACAAAGAAATTGAATTTGCAGAGTTATAGTAGCAAGCAAACCAATGATGCAAACTAAAACAGTATTACAGCACATTTTTGGTGTCCCACTGAAAATCCCTCTTGAGAAATTTGTATTTAATTGTCCCCTCCAAACTTGATTCAGATTTTCGCTGTGTATCGATGCATCCACCGCCGCCAAGTAGCACAAGAGACAGTCCAGGAGCTCACTAATACCCTGACCCAGATCTAGGATATTCCCAAAGACACCATCCGCCTTCTCATCAGAAGCATGCCCAGACGTTGTAGAGAGGGCATACATGCACAGGCACAACCCATGGTTCAAACTAAAACAGTATTACGGCACTTTTTTGGTGTCCCCTTGAAAATGTGCTCTTGTGAAATGTTTATGTACTTGTTCCCTCCAAAACTGATTTTGAATTTCACCCCTGTACCAGGGTTGGCACAGTGATGGGGTTGATATGTGACTTGGTGGGAGTCTGTGGATAATGTGGTCAGGGCTGAGATTAGGGCTAAAGGGTCAAGAGTTATGTTTTGATTTAATAGTAATGGGGGACCCTATTTAAATCCCAAAACAGGACAGTGTTTTGAGCCTCTTTTTGTTGAATAAGGCAAGGTCAGTTGAGACTAAAAGTGCAGACAGGAGACCCCGAGCAGCATAAACACACCCCTTCCTCACTTTCCCAGTTTTTATTCACACCAACGTCCTCCCACCCTTGGCTCTCCCTTTTCAGTGGTCTCCCAAGCCAGAGTCGGCTGGACTCCTTAGCTCTTCCCACTGGGAGACATGTCCAGGAATCACATTGTGTATTAGCCTTACGTACATTACACTATATTTTCCTGTTCATTGGTTTACAATAATTTACAATGTGCTCGTCAAAATATCATTGCCACAGACAGACGCTTGAAGTCAAGCCCAGTACAAAGTAATTACGATGACCTTTAATGCAATCAAGAGCTCAGCGTCCTCCAGCAGTCCTTGCCTGCTCATTCTGTGTGTCATACAACCATCTTAAGCACTTGTGTATCGTGCTTATTCAACCAAACAAACAAAGGCAAGCAGAGCTGGAGCAGTGATTAGAGAAATCAAACAAATCCTTCATAGGACGTGAGCGTGTGGGTCTCTAGGCCAGATCAGGTTCTTTGGAAAGGGTGAGTCAGTGATGCTGGGTGGGGTGGTGGTGGGAGGGGGTCAACTCAAAAGCCGACAGTGCGGCCTGTCTCGATTCAGTTTACCATATCCGTCATGGGAAGATTGCCTTTATTTTCTTTTCATTACAGGACCAATCCCTCCCCAATCCTTCCAAACAACAGTGGAATAACAGCTTACTTTCTCTGTGTGGCCTAGGAGCAGAGTGGAGTGATTGTAGTCTGCGGTGAAGTCCACTGAAGACACTTTGGCCTTCTTCAAACTGGTAGTAAAAATGACTTAAATTTAATGTTTTCCCCCATATCCGGTTTAAATCTTAACAGGTAAAATCCACATGCATGCCCAATGGGTAGTATGGGCTTGTATGTGGAGTTTATGGGTGGTTTGAAATATAGAAGTCTTGATTCTTGGTTATGCAACTTGTGTCTGATTTGTCATACCTGTCAGATTATCTTTTTACTTCTGTCTTGGAAGGAAGTTGCTATCTAGCACTAGTGGTATTGGTAACCAGCATTAGTGCAATTACTAAAATAATTTCAGGTACCATTGGACAGCAAAACTATCTATTTGATTTATAATATTAAATGCCAGTGGGAAACATTCATAGGAGCCATCCGGGGAAAGTGGCTAGGATCATAATCCACTGGATAATACGTTTCAGTTATTTTTGATCTAGTCTATACCTAAAACAAAAATATGACTGTATCACTAACAGTGAATATGCGTGATATGATTGCATTTTGAACACAGTTCCCCAATTGTCCCACTATGAATAATTCTGACCACTATCATAACAGTCAAATGTATTGTCAATACTTCCTGCTCGCTAGGGGAAATCATGGTATACTTATTTTCTATCATTTTGTTTTCCCTAAGAATACCAACCTGGGACACCGCTGCATGAGAGAGTTAGATCAAGGTCAACCCTCAACAGCTGAGACTCAGCTCTCAACAGGTAACAGGTGTTGGGTTTGTTCTCTTCCACATGGGCTTGAAAACATTTCCACCCCCTTTTTATGCAAATGTATGAACAATCTGAATTTCCTTTGGAGGTGAAGCCTCAACTAGAAAAACAGTTATAGGCTGGAATTACATCCAGAATTATTACAAGAATACATTTTCCCCACATCAATAACCAGTACTCACTTTGCTAGTACACTGCCTTACAAAATCTGTGATAGAGGTTGTTTGAAAATGGAAAGTTTATTATCTATCCACAGCTAGGATATAACATGCATTTTGAAAAAGGAGGGGAAGAATAAAAGAAAAACAGCTGAATACCCAACTCAAGATGATTACAAAATCCCCCCAGTTAGAAAACATAAGCAGATGTTGCATAGTCTAGTACAATTTGGTGGGGCAGGTGAGTGATGTAATATGACATGGCCTGATACACCCAGAGAGTCCACAGCACAGTCTCTGCCTAATTGTCCTTCCATAGCCTGCTTCACAAAGCCGACACTGCTGTGCCAAGGAATGCTAACTCAACATACATGACCATTCTAGATCTGTTTAGTGTTTCCCTAACGACTGGTTTATCATGTGTTTAACTGCACATACTGGATTGGCCCGGAGACACAATGAGATGGTGACAAGTTAACCATTAAAGGTATTCCAACACCCATGAGGAAGGGAGTTAGTGATCCAGGCTGTAACTGGGTGACAGCTTCTGATGAGCTTCTGATCCATTGTCAACAGATATATTAAATATCTACATTTTGTTTGCAGCAGTGTTGCATTTTCTTTTACGGCTTTCATTTCACTTACCAGAGAATTTCAATCTCTGGAATAAAAATAAAGACGAAGCTTTTACTTACAAAATCCTGGGAGCACCAAAGAGGAGTCTCAGTCTGAAAAATAAATCCTAGGCTTTTTTCAAAAGGATATTTTCATCATTAAGAGAGCATTTGAAGTCTGTGCATGACCATACAATCCAGCTATGGCAACATGTTCTTTTGAAACAGCCACACACCCTGTGTGCCCCTTTCTCTGGTTTAGCTTTTAATGTAACTGCGATCAACCACAACAAGATTTCAGAGGCCAGCGTTCATCCCTTAGAAATCCCGCTGAACGTGAGTAGTTTTGAAATTCCAGAGTGTCATGCCAACCGTGAAGCCTCCCTGCTTCTTGCCGGCACTTCATGAAGGGCAATTTTCCTCTGGCTGAGCTTCCCGAAGCTGCCTCACCTGGAAACAATCTGTAACACAATCGAAGGGTCCTGACTTGAAAGCCTGTTCCATCCCTTTGAAAGTCTCCTCCTGGTAGCCTGTGTGGCGCTGGAAATAGTCCCTTTGTAATCTGGAGCTACAAAGGACAGCAACGGATTGAGACTACACTGTCTCCACCGATCAAATCAATTATGCAAATAACCAAGAAAACATAAAGAAACATTCTTTTGTGGTGGCTTTGGACATTTTAAGCATTGTTCTAAAAACACAATGTAAAATAGGGACATTATGGGATGTTGTAGATATAGTAATGATGCAGCACTGGGTTCTCAGGATCACAGCATCTTCTGTGAAAGAAGATGTCCTAGATAAGACATGACTGGCGTTTATTTAACAAATGGTCTTCCTTTCCCAGTAGCACAGGAATTTACCCCTACAGAGCTGTGAGGATAGTCAAGGCCATCAGTTAAATTGTAAAGGCTGTCCATTGAGGGGTCCTGAGGGACCTACTCCTGAGTCAACATGCCAAATCTCATTTCCTCATCTTCACTTCTTCCTCTGCAAGCAATCTCTCCCTTCTGTGTTTGGTGTAGGCAAGGCTAATTCTCCTCAACACTGTGCAGCTACTACTGTATGGGGGTAAGATGGAGAGGAAGGTAATCACAGGTCTCTTGGTAGCCTGAAAAATATAGTCTATTCCTGTGCATAGCACAATAGAAAAAACACTGAAATTAACATAACATTAATAAAAATATAACAACAAATAGAATTTAAATGTACAATTTTACAAGACTATTGAATTGCACAGGCATTTCTACTGTCCAAGGAATATACAAGGCTGAGGGTTAAATGTCAAGATTTTGGTGATGGGGGATTCGGGGACACATCAGGATTGGGCTGGGATCGCCCCCATTGGCTGTCTTATACAGTCTGATGGCTGCAGGCACAAAGAAGTGTCTAAACCTGTCCTGCTCTGTCCTTCACTTGGGAAAGATGAGTCGGTGACTAAACTGTGCTCCCCAGCAGCCTCAGCTCGTCATTGAGAGAATGGGAGTGGTTGTCCAGGATGGAGTTGATCCTACTCATCATACTCATCTCTGGCACTGCTTCCAGTGTGTTCAGTGTTGTTCCGACAACAGAGGTGTCCTTCCTCACCAGTTTGATGACGTCCCCAGCCTTGATGTTGCCTCTCCAGCAACCACAGCAAACTACAGACTAGTCGAACATCTGCAGTAGCCTGCTGGACACATTGAAGGACATAAGCCTCCTCAGAAATTTCAGTTTGATCTGTCCTTTAATGTGGAGGCTGTCGTGTTGTTGTTTGACCATACCAATAAATTTTTCATGTGCACTCCCGGCAACTTGCATGATTCTACCACCTTCACCTCCTCTCCCTGAATGGTGACAGGGATCAGCGGCTTCCTTATTCATCAGAAGTCCTCTACCAACAAGTTATCTTTGTACAGTAGCGGCTTATTCACAATACCAATGTTGTTTGTGTCACTTTTGTTGTAACACATCTTTGATTCTCACAAAGTTAGACATTGTAGTTGACGTATCAGTAATCTCAGTTTTGTTGCTGTCACTCTCTGCCCTCCTCGACATAGTCCTCAAATCTAAAATGTAATTATTTTCAGAACCCATTCAGTTTCTATGATAGCAAGGTCTCAATCAAGTCTGAACTGACGACTTAACGTTGACCGCTGAACGCTAGGCCTAGTCTGAGTGACATTAAGAAAAGTGAAACCCTCCTCCAATGGATGCCTGTTGAGAACATCCAACACTAGGTCTTTGAGCAACGGGCAGCGCGAGCAGACAGAGATGAGAAGAAGGTGCTGGGAAAATATAAACGAATCCCTCGAGTCATACAACTCAAGTCAAAGTTACGTCACAAGTCACAGGCATCAAGTCAAGTTGCTAGTGTTTTAGTAGAAGGTGGACATCTGCCGGATCCCCGGGACGTCGGAGGTGACGTCGTCAAGAGCCTCTCCGGCACTCCACCTTGCTGGTGTACTAACCGCCGGCAGGAGAAGGCGGCAGCAGCACATCCCTAACACACACACCTGTTTTGAGTTAACCATTATGATGCCAATTTAGTTCTTAGTTTTCACCCGCTCCTCGCGGGTTATTGTGTCTATGTAGTGCTTCAGAATGTGTGGTGATGTGTCTTTTGCCTATTAAGTCAAGAAACGTGGTTTCTTGTGTCAGTGTTGTTTGTTACTTTTGCTTTTGCCTCTCCTTTTTGCACTCTACTACACGCTACACTCACAATTCACACAGAGAGGTCTGACAACCGCTAAAGTCATGCAACACTGCTTTCAGTTCCAGCGATGCGGAGGCCTACAGTTCATCCAGGGCCAACCTGAAAAGGGGCATCAAGATGACACAAATTACCACAAAATGCGGATTGAGTTTGTTCAACAACAACTGTGAACCTTGACGCATGTGGCAGGGCATCCAAGCCATCACAGACTACCGGCCAAAGAATCCTACCAGCACATCCTGCAACATCTCATTCACCAACAAGTTAAACTGGTTCAATGCCCGCTTTGACAGGGACAACAAAGAGCCAGCCATTTAAGCTGAACTCCACCCAGACAATCCCCCCCAGACAATCCACCCCACCGGTCAAACAGGTCTTCAGATGATGCCATCTCTGAAGCAGTACACTCTGCCCTGACCAACCTGGACAAAACTCACACCTATGTGAGAATGCAATAGACCTTAGCTCAGTATTCAATACAGTCACCCCCCCTAGGTTGGTCAACAAACTCCATGACCTGGGGATCAGCCCTTCTCTGCAGCTGGACTTCGGACATCTTCACCTCCTACACCCTGATCCTGAACCCTGATGTTCCACAAGGCTGCATGCTGAGCCCCCTCCTGTACTCCCTATCACTCACGACTGCATTCCTGTACACAGTTCCAACACCATCAAAAAGTTTGCAGATGAAACTACGGTGGTAGGCCTGAAAATGACGAATCAGCATACATGGTGCACTGAAACAACCTGGCCTTCAATGCAAAGGAGACCAAGGAGCTCACTGTGGAATAAGGGAAGTCCAAAGGCTGCAGTCACACCACAGTTCTCATTGATGGCATGTGTGTCCACCTCCAATTCCTGGGTGCCCAGATCTCCGAGGACCTCTCCTGGACCCTCATCACCTCAAACCTGGTCAAGTAGGCGCAGCAGCACCAGTACTTGAGGAGGCTGAAGAAGGCCCGTCTGTCTTCCCAGATCCTTGTGGACTTCTACTGCTGCACAATCGAGAGCATTCTGAGGAACTATGCCACATTGTGATTTTGCGGATGCTATGAGGCTGACCGGAAAGCACTACAACGAGTGGTGTAAATCGCCCAGCACATCACTGGTGCCCAGCTCCCAGCCATCGTAGACCTCCAGCGCAAGCAGTGGGCACGCGACACTATCACACCTATGCCACAAACTGTTTGCCCTCCTACCATCAGGCAGGTGGTACAAGTCTATTTGTTCCCAGGAAAAGTATCTTTCCATCTACTATAACCCTGTTGAACTCTGTGACCCTTCACTAACCATTCCCACCCATCCACCTCTTAGTAATGCTTCTCAGTGACCTTGTTGCATTATTCCCAGTACTACTAGACCCTGACACTGCCTTGCAAAGTATGATAAGTTCTCAGATATTACATGTACATGTCTATCTGGGGAACCTCATTGCTGCTTTACCTGCATTTCAGCTGCACATGCCACCCTGCACCTTCAATTTGCCTGCACTGCACATTTAGAATTACCATAGTACTTGCGTTTGCCTTAATGCACAAATGTTGATTTCCCACTTGTAAATACATATACTTAATACTCAAAATGTTCTGCCCTACCATATTCGCCTTCTTTGCTCACTTATACTTGTACATTTTCTGCCTTCTTTTATTTGCACTTCTGGTTCGATGCTAACTGTATTTGATTGTACTGTACTCGTACTGTTCAATGACAATAGAGTTTAATGTGATGACAACTGACTTTTTTGTCAAGTGAAAAGATGAGAGAATCGTGTAGAAAGCGAAGTTTTTATCTATCCTGAACAAATCCTAATATCCACCAGAACTTTTATTTTAGGCTTCCTGATATGTAATTACATAAGGTTGCAGGCAGTGAAGTTTTGTCTGTTCTGAACAAATCCTCAGACATAATGGGTTTTGACTGTGACAGAAATTGAACGTGGGGCCTGTTGTTCTGTAGCCCGAGACCCTAACCACTACGCTATTTAACAAGGGGTGGTGGGTCAGTCGGTTGGTGACATTCGCTCTTCTAGGCCGGCTCCACTTATGCAGTATGGCAAAAAAACTAAATGCATTTCAATAAAAACAAAATGCTGCAATGTTTATCTCAAAGTCAAATGTACTAGGAACAGCATATAATCTCAGTGTCTGTGAATGTTTCATGTATATGTTTCGAGCAGTACCTACATTTAGGTAATTGACTAACATTTGATTTGGCCTGCATGTCATCATCGTGTCTGGTGTTGATTTGTGCATGATGTCATAGGCAGATACCCTCTAGGCTGGTTTAGTCTGCATGAGACGCCAGAAAACATATCTGATCAAATTTCGTATGCATCCCAACAATGATCTATCACTATTCTTGTTGATCAAATTGCATCGGACCAGTTAACTTTAATATCTGCAGTAATGAAGTAGAAACATCATTCAGCAGTACATACAGCTGACTGGAATTTTTTTTAATATAAAATGTCTGTGAGCTAAAATGTGTTTGTTTTAATGCTTCTGGGAAGACACAATATAAAATTATTTCTTCTGACAAGCAGTTATACAAAATCCTAGCTTAAATAAAAAGATGCCTTATTGAGGCAGTGAATGTTGGGAGGGTATATGCACATTGCAGCAAAGCTCCTACGTGGAGCCTAATAAGATAAGGAATGTTTATGACAGGTAAAGAATTACAGACCTTGAATAACCCATAGCCGTCCAAGAGATACACTTCAATTGCAAAAAAAATACTTCGGCCAACAGTCCTTCCAGTCATTAAAAATGACTTTTGTGGGGTTTCATGGGGAAACACAAACACTTACATTTGTGGAATTCAGCCATTTCTGTTGCAGACGGCAGCTCATGTGCAGGTCCGTGCTAAATTTTGTACTTGAAACTGAAGCTGATATCACAGGAGATTACACCTGCCAGAGAGATCCTGAAGGTGTGGGTATTTGGGATCAATATAGCGTAGTCATTTGGCACAGACAGCAAGCCTTTTTGCATGACACACTTTCACAAACGACTCTTTGTGAATGGAAATTTCTATTGCAGAGTTGTTGATCGTTCATTATTCAACAACTTGCTCACAGAAATTAAGTTGTCTGCACATTTCACTGTAAAATGGGTCATCTTGCGACATGATTGTTCAGACAAAGTAAGTAGTAGGGCACAATGAAATAGAAAAGCTCCGGCCTAGGCCAAAATCACCATCTCAAACAAGAAACCAGGCAAGCCGAGTTTAGCCAGCCTGCAACAAGATTCGAAGCCAGGTTGCCTGTGTCATTAACCACTACACCACAGAGCTGTACATTTGACAGGTGTCAGTATAACCTCTTGTGTCTACCCTTACCAAATCCTCATTTGCCACTGGCTGTTTCAACAGCTAATTGGCCATTTGCAAATGATATTGATACAGTTAAACAGACCAACGATTCTTACTAAGTTTACCTCCACCACAAATAGCATCTTTGGCATTTGCCACTGGCTGTATTAACAGTGTATTAGCCAGTAGTAGGCTTTACCAGTATCTACTAACTTACTGGAATAGACAAGATTTGCACAATTGCTAACAGGACTGAACATTAACTTTTCAGACTTTGCAAGTCTGTCAAAGCTATTTCATATCTTGGCATAAGAATGTATTTTTTTTCTTTCATGGCATAACTACATACTTTTCTATTTCATTTGTGAATGACATTGATCCAGTAACTATCAATAAAGGTGATGATAACTAACTTTTTCATCAAGTGAAAAGACGAGAGAATCGTGGAATGTACCAGAAATAGTCTGCATTTTAAACAGTTTTATTGCAGCCCACAAATAAAATTCATAAATGTTGTTGCTATCAATAGATTTGAACTTAGTTCTTCCATGTGAATAACGTTTCTTTTAAAAGCGTCTATGAACTGTATGGCATTTGCCAATGGCTGTTTTAATAGCTTATTAGCCAGTATTAAGCTTACTAATATCTACTATCTTCCTGTGAATATTCATAAGACAATACGCAATTGCTAGCTGGCCGGAAGATTAACTTTTCTATGCCAGAAAAATTTAAAGTATAACTGTATACAGTTTTAGTTAATGCTTACTATAACCCAACTACTATATGTATGTTGTTGCCAGCAAATGTGTTTGTCTATCCTGACCCAAAACGCAGTCACTAACTCACTCACTCAGTAAGAGATATTCTCTCTTCTTAGATGGCTCCGCTTATGCGGTCCAGCAAAAAGGCTTCACACATGTATTTTATATGGAAACATTTGTGATATTATAATGCGATTGCAAGCCCTTACAACTGCTTAATTAGAAATGAACAATACATACATTTAGGTCTGGAAATAATTGGACACAGACACATTTTGTTATTTTGTCTGTCTACCAAAATATATTCAAGTTACATTTAAATAATCAATATGGGCTTAAAGTGCAGTCTCGCAGCTTTAATGTGAGGGTATTCACACCCAAACTGGAGAAAGCAATTACAGTACTTAAACTTGTGGGCAACAGTTTATTACATTCTGAGAAAAAGAAGAACGCACTGGTGAGCTCTACAACACAAAAGTCCCTGGACATCCACGGAAAACAAAAGTAGTGGATGATTGTAGGATCCTTTCCATGGTGAAGAAACCCCATCACAAAATCCAGCCAATTGAAGAACACTCTCCAGGAAGTAGGCATATCATGATCCAAGTGTAGCATAAAGTGTTCACGAGAGCAAATACAGAGGATTCACCACAAGTTGCAAACCATTCATAAGCCTCAAGAATAGAATCCTGATCCAAAGCACACCACATCATCTGTAAAACCCAGTGGAAGCAGTGTGATGGCATGACCATGCATGGCTTCCAGTGGCACGGGGTCACTAGTGTTTATTGATGATTTGACAGAAGACAGAAGCAGCCGGATGAATTCTAAAATGTATAGAGACATACTGTCTGCTCAGATTAGGCCACATTCAGCGAAGTTAACTGGAAGGCACTTCACGTTACAGATGGACAATGACCCAAAACATACAGCAAAAGCAACCCAGGAGTTTTTTAAGGCAAAGAAGTGGAATATTCTGCAATGGCCGAGTCAATGACCTGATCTCAACCCGAACATGCATTTCACTTGCTGAAGACAACTTAAGAACTTAAAGTAGAAAGACACACAAAAACAATTTGACAACTGCAGGAAGGCCCTGGCAAAGCATCACCAAGGAGGAAAGCCAGTATTTGGTGATGTCCATGTGTTCCAGACTTTTATCAGTCATTGCCTGCAAAGGTTTCTCAATTTACATTTTTTTTCTGATTGTGTACATTGCTCCAAATACATTTGAGCCCCTGAAATAAGAGGACTGTGTTTGCAATTCCTAAACATTTCATACAAAATGTTTTTCAATCTCTTGAATTAAAGCTGAAAGTCTGCACTTCAATTGCATCTTGGTTGTTTCATTTCAAACCAATGGTGGTGGCATTCAGAGACAAAATAATTAAAATTCAGACGGTGTCCAAATATTTCCAGACCTAACTGTAGTAATTTGTGTCGTGGTTATTTTCCAGAATGGAAATGTTCGTCCAAACCAAGATAACTGGAGACAAACACTATACGAGCATAAAAATTATAAATTAAATACTGTGGATAAAATAAAACCCCCTTGAGACTGAATTAAGACTGGCAACAATAGTATAGAAATATCTGAAGCATGTTTTATTTCACTTTTTCAAGCAGTTTAGTTTTTTTCTGTTGTACATTGCTTAATGGAATTATATTCAATGTTCATAAGGTTCCTCTACCATCACATTGCCTAAACCCAATAACAGTTTTTTTTATGTGTTTCACATCAATTTATTTGATTAATGTATTGGATTGTGATTTTCCTACCTGCGTTAACGTGTAAGCTTGCGTAAACTAAGCAGTAAAATAGGTTTAAAATGTTGGACAAATGCTGAGGCTATCATAGAGAAAGTTACACGTTTTTGAGTCAGACTTCAGAAGCATTCTGTGATGAACAACCTTAAGAAATGTATGTTCACAACTAGCATGAGAAGTGGTTGATGTTACGGTGCAAAGGGGTTAAATGAATATACCTTAGTTTACATATTCAAGCAAACACATATACGCCTTATATATGGTTCAGATACCATGAATAGAGGCAGATACTTTTTGGGAGGCTAAAGGGCTGCAAATCTACATGGTGCCTTTTGGCAGTTCTTCAACACATTTGCATCAAGCTATTACAGTGTCATCCAGTACAGCTAATTAACCATTACCATAGTCCAAACCCAGAAAGTAAAAGAACTGTGAAATTATTTTGAAACCAGAGAGTGTGGTCCACTTCCTGACACATGTGGACATGGCTGACTCCTCTGCCCTCTGCCCTTTGTGTGAGTGTCCCATGGGCCCCTGTGGCCATCTCCTCTGGAGTCCTGGGATTGGCCCAGGACAATGTCAAGGGTCAAAGTGTTGACAGCAAGCACCTTGCTGCGAGAGTCCTGCCCATCCTGAAAACCTAACAACTGAGGGTAGGGGTCTGTCCCACCCACTCCCTGTCCAGCTCTATCCAGGCCACACAGATAAAACACCTAGGACACAGCCTCCTCTTAAGAAAACACTTGCAGGGTCACAGGATGACCTAGGAGATCACACATTACTTTCATCCCAGGGACCTCTGATAAGGGAATGTGGCTTCACCCTGGTTAAGGGAGAGTCTATTCTGTTTTCATACGATAGACTTTATTTAATGCTCATTTTACTTCCTCTTCTTGCTTTCTCTGCCTGAAATAAATATGGAGTCAGTATTTAAGCTATGGTAGATAGGATATGCAAGTTGGCAAATATTACTATTCTCAAGGAATTTTAAACTTCCAAACATTTCTAAATAAAATACGATTTTATGGCCTTGGGAGACAGAAGAGTGAAAGAATCACTGAGCCAAATCTATAACTCTGAACTTCCCACAGATGTTCCACCAATAACTTTTCACAGTTCAATCCATAAGGGAACCACTGAGACAGAATTCTTCTCACAAAAAAATGCAATACAAACCTTTGTATGCAGCAACCAATGAGTTTGAGGGTGAGATCTCAGCTTTAACAGACATCCCCAGCCTGATTGTCTACCCATAATTCAGAGCAAAGAGCAGAACCTGCACAGAGACAGATACGGCTATTGTACACACACAAACACACAGTATACGGGCATTATTTCTCTGCCATGCATACATTTATGTCGCTCTGGATAAGAGCCATGTTTACTGAAAACAAAACTTTATAGAAGAACTTCATACCAAACGTAAAGCATGGTGTTGGTGGCATTACAGTTTTGGGCTACTTTGCTGCCTCACATCCTGGCTAACCATCATTGAGTCAACCATGATTTCCATATTGTACCAGAGACATCTTTAGTAGAATGTGAGACACTCTGTCAAAAGCGGAACCCAAACCAGACATGAGTCTTGCAACAGGACAATAACCCAAAACACACATGCAAAGCTAAGTGTAAAATTTAAAAACTGGAGGGTTATGGAACGGCTGAGTCAAAGCCCAGATCTCAATCCAATTGAAATGCTATGGGGGGGGACTTGACGCAGACTGTGCATGCAAGAAAGCCCTCAAACACGACACAGTTCAACCAATACTGTAAAGATTCCTCCATGAGAATGATAGACAGTTACAAGAACGGCTACATAAATTATTTCAGTGTAATTTGTTTGTACTTAGGTTAAGTTTAGACATAGTGTTGAAGTGTAAATTACATTTCCATATATCAAAAAATGAACTTCCAGGGTGTGTAGTTTCATTTTAAGATTACAAAAATATTAATCAAATATACAAACCAGTTCAATTTGAACAGAATTAAAAATGTACAGACCCTTAAATACGAATAGACAGCTTTTCAGGGGCACAGTTCCACCATATTACAGGGGTCCTGCAGAAACTAGAACATCATCTGTAAACAAAGAAGGATATCCTTTCATTGGGTCGTCCAGAAAATAGTGTCGGGATTAAATTTGAAAAACCAGAAGCCTGGTCAATTCAGCAGGAACATGAAATATATCCAACAATACATTAACCAATGTTTGGTTATTCCCAACAACAAAAAATATAGGGTTATTTATGCAAGACAACTGGCTAGGACAAAATAACCCTGAATGTGTTTCTGTCCAATATTTACCCTGTGCTGGGTTACTGAATAAACCAAATTGGGTTGTTCTTATTCCTGCATTTTTAGAGTGGGGAGTAAGTAGAACTTCCACAATACCCGAGAGATGACAAAAGCCGGACTGCCCAACCAAACAGAAATATAGCTTGAAAGGCTCTGTCTGGCTACAAATAATGCTGTCAGCTAACTAACATCTACCTAATGTTTTACATATACTCGCGTCAACATTGTAGTCAGATGCAATACACAGGAATACATTTTTCAGCAGCAAATTCCTAGTCTCATTGTGCTCTACTGGCTATCTGTAAAGCTAACTGATGTCGTCAGGCGAGTCTACGCTTTCTCACACATGTTGACACACGAGCAGTGTGGTAAAATAAGAATGGCTTGGCTTAGATGACTATGAGGTAATAGTGCTGTGATCTTTAACTCCCCTGAATCAGTTGGGAGTAGTTGTGATGAGAAAGGTCCTTAGATCCTATTGGATGTGACAACACTGGGGAAAGGAGAAAAGGGACATTTTTAATTAAAAGGATATATAAAAAAATTGGTAGGGACTGACAGTCTTAAATAGAGTGTCTCATTCCAGCTTCTCTACACTTTACCATCTGAGTGGGGTGGTCCATGATGAAGAAATTACACTGTTCTCACTATTCCAATTAACAATGTAAACACACAATGTCCAATCACAAATGGTTGGGTTTCACTTAAATACACAGCACATTCTAAACATTGACACATACATTTTAACCCTTTTCTGGTAAACTTTACTCCCCCTCTAAACCCCACTAGTCTCTGTTCCTGAAAAAGCTAAATATTAGTGACTGCACTCCTGGGGAACCTTTTTGCCTGGAAACAATCAGGAAACACTTGTGGAGAACACACACAGCACAGGAGAGCACCAGACAACACTAGTTGTAGAGAAAAATTAGTCAGTTTAATCCTCAAGCCATTTATAAGGGAAATTGCAGAGAAACAATGAATTTACAACTCTAGCCTTAGGCCTTAAGCACTGTCACAAATTCCCAGCCAAAAACACAAAAGAGCAAGCAAAAACAACAAAAAAACGACTTGCATCAAACCTCATCTGGAGTTTCCCAGAAGGGATGTGGGATACTCAGACACCAGGAGCTAGATGATATGGTCTGATGAGACCAAGAGAGCTTCTGGGACTCAAAGCTTAGCACTATGTTTGGCACAAGCCTAACACTGCAAATCATTCTGATAATACCATCCCTACCGTGAAACATGTGGGTGGCAGCAACATGGTATGGAATGTTTCTTTGCATCAGGACCTGGAAAGCTGGTGAAGATGAAAAGCACAATTGATGCAACACACAGTACAGAGAATTTGGCAAAATCCTGCTGAAGTCTGCAAGAGATCTGGGACTTAGGAGAAGATTAATCTTCCAACAGGGCAATGACCCCAAAGCAAACAGCTTAAACCACACGGGAGTGGCTCAAAAACAAAAGGTCAATGTCCTGGAGTGGTCAGGTCAAATCCTGGACCTCAATCAAATTGAGAATATGTGGATAGGGTTGAAAATTGCTGTTCATTAAAGATCTTAATCCCAACCAACAGAGCTTGAGCAATTTAGCAAAAAATAATTTGCAAAGCTGGCAGAGACTTATCCAAATGGACTCTTGGCTGTAATTGTTGTCAAAGGTGCCTCTACCAAAAATAGACTAAAATGGGGTGAATAATTATGCAATCAATTAATTTCTTCAATTTATTAATTTAGAACAATTTGTAGATTTTATTTTTCACTTTGACATTATGGCATTTTTTGTGTTGATCCAGGGCAAAATCTCAGATTAAACTCATTTTGATTACATGTTGTTACAATAATATGTGGGAAAGTGCCACTGTAACTATACACTCTACTGTAACTATACACTCTACTGTAACTCCACACTCTACTGTAAATATACACTCTACTGCAACTACACACTCTACTGTAACTACAACATCTTCTAATGTTCTATGAGGTTAAATGCATAATAGACACTTTAATCACAATCATTTATATTCAATCTAAGCATGGTGTCAAGCTGTTTTAATCAACTTAAGACAGGTCAATGGAAACGCACGGTGGCAGGCAGTTGTTGCATCTCCTTGCTATGCAAACATCCTAAATGCCGAGAGTATAATACATATCTTTACAAATGAATGGAAACTCAGCTTTGGATGTATTTTCAGTCAAGCCTGGGAAGTGCACATGTATGGGATAAACAAACCTCTGTAGAAGTCAAGGGATTACAATACTGTAGGTCTTCTTTCAGCCATACTATGCCATTGTGTTTGAACAATCAGGCCCAGAAGGCTCACAGATTTCCTGTTGATAATGCACCCTACTCTCCTCAGAATGGGTGGCTCTATCAGACCCATCCCTTGTTACGTGAAGATGTTATGTGGGGAAATGAAATAACAACTATCAGTCATATAAAAACAATTTAATGGCATATAAATAATAAATGTGTGACAGGCTTTACAGCCTAGTATTGGTTCCCAACTATAACATAGTTCCCAAATGCAGCTATTCTGGTAGTGTGTGTCAGGGGCCTATTAGGAAGTCCAAGGGGTAGCTCTACAGTCCTTGGACACCATATGCAACAAGCATATGGCTCTAAATATTATAATGATACACAATACTGTCAGATGTACAGTGTGGAGAACAAATATTTGATACAATGCTGATTTTGCAGGTTTTCCTACTTACAAAGCATGTAGAGGTCTGTCATTTTTACCATAGGTACACTTCAACTGTGAGAGACGTAATCTAAAACAAAAATCTACAAATCACAAATTTAAATAAATAATTTGCATGTTATTGCATGACATAAGTATTTGATACATCAGAAAAGTAGAACTTAATATTTGGTACAGAAACCTTTGTTTGCAATTACAGAGATCATACGTTTCCTGTAGTTCTTGACCAGGTTTGCACACACTTCAGCAGGGATTTTGGCCCACATCTCCATAAAGACCTTCTCCAGATCCTTCGTGTTTCGGGGGCTGTCGCTAGGCAATACGGACTTTCAGCTCCCTCCAAAGATTTTCTATTGGGTTCAGGTCTGGAGACTGGCTAGGCCACTGTGAGTAAGTGGCTGTCACATTGGTATGAAGAAGGTAGCCATCGTCTGAGTGACAACCCAAGGTAAAAAGCTAGCAAGCTTGTCACAACACGATAGCAACAGTGGATTAGCGTCATGCAGACTATGTTAGAGATTCGGCAGCCACAAAACCTCAGGTTTTCGTATTTTGCCTTCAGGATAAAAGTCTACGACATGTAGTGTATATTGTGTACATTTTCTAATGCAAAACTGTGTGGTAAATATAAATGAAACAAAATACTTTTAAAAATAGATTAGAACTTTACAAGAAAGTTACTGGGGCTTGCTTTAAATAGCTGACAGGCAGAGGGATATATAAAAGAAGTGTACATGTTCTATATTTTGCTGGGAACGTGGAATAAACGGCAGCAGTTTGGGAAATATTGCAAAAAATCGGGTTGCTATAGTTACATATTTTCTTTCTGCTTCTTGTAGTTGAAAAGCAGAGGTACATTTAGGTAAAGCCATGATTGTATATCTGATTCAGAAAGTACTTTCGATTGGATCCGTTTTGAAAAGTAGGAAAAAACCCGTTGTCATGGTTACGCCATTTGAAGTAGCTTAGGTTTGGCATGAGATATTTTCAAATTTCTTTCTTATTTAAATAGTGGGAAAGTATATATACATTTAAATTCCTCCATGTTGGTGGGTCCGATTAAGAAAGTACTTTCCATTGGAGCTGTTTTTGAAAAGTTATCATGGTTACTCCAGTTGCAACATCTCAAGTTTGTTAAGAGATATTTTCATAATCTTTTCGGATCTAAACAGCAGAGAAGTAGTGGAATGTAGACCTACATTACCCTACTTCGCTCATCAACTCCTCCCTATCCACTGGCTGTGTTCCATCTGAGTTCAAGTCAGATTGTGTTGCCCCCCCCCCCTCCTCAAGAAATCAACTCTTATGCTACGTGCAAATCGCTCAATCTCTGGCGAGCTGTCGCTGAGTTGCGTGCACACTGTCCGTTAGGGCAGGGCGTATCTTCCAAATTTATGCAAGCGACAACCAGTCAACCAGTATAGGGGAAACATCTGTCTCTGCAAATATTAATAAGTATTTAGTCTATGCGTGACTCCACTACAAAAACCTATTACAACGATGCAAAGTAAATGATTTGTCAAAGTTCAAATAGCAATTTACTTCGTTTTACATTATGCATGCATCACACAGGCCTGATCCCAACAATCTCTGAATCCTTCCATGCATCCATGTTTAGAATTATATCTTTGTATGAAGCCAGAGTAGAATCATAAATATTGGGAAAATCGGACCCCGCAATTATACGTTTCTCGTCATTGCCCGCTTTTAGCTAGCGAGTGAATTTATAGCTAGTGAGTAGAAAAGGGACTTCAAGATGCAGAGACCGTCTGCCTTGCCATTGGTAGTCGCCGAGTCCGTCACTGCCCGCTCGCTGTAAATTAGCATAAAGCAGAAAATGTATCAATTTAACAGTCGCTGGGAGATTTTTTTCCCCCGAGAGTAGCTCCACCCAGTGTCGCTGTGATTTGCTGGCTCTCGTTGGAAATGAATGAAAGCGTTCCTCTTTGTAGCTTTGGCAAAATGAGACAGTGTGCACGCAGTGTTAATCCCTCTGATGTCCACGACTACAGACATGTATCCCTTCTCTCTTGAACGTTTGAGCATGCTGTTTCAAACCAACTGCTTTATCTGTCATGGAACAATCTTCTGAACCCTAAGAGCAGAATCCCTACCAATCTTGGCTGAAAACCTACCTCTGTAGAAAAATATATAAAAAGTGCACTTAACTTTGATTTCTGTGGCACATACTTTGCTAACAAATGACTCCGGTGAAGGAAAATGAACTTATTATGATTGTCAGATCTTGTTTTCCAAGACACCTCTGGATAAGAGCGTCTGTTTAATTACTCATATGTACATGTAAAATGTAGTTACTTCCACTTCAAAATTATACCGTGTACAGTTGACCAGGGCAGACATAGTAGGCCAGTTGACCAGGGCAGACATAGTAGGCCAGTTGACCAGGGCAGTCTTAGTAGGCCAGAAATTTCACAAACTGACTTGTGGCAAAGGTGGCATTCTAAGACAATGCCACGTTTAAAGTCACTGAGCTTTTCAGTATTACCCCATTTACTGCCAATGTTTGTCTATGGAGATTTCATGGCTATGTGCTGGATTTTATGCACCTCTGAGCCATAAGTGTGACTGAAAAACCTGAACTCAATAATGGGTAGTGGTGTCCACATACTTTTGACCATATAGTGTAGATTAACATACTTTAATAAGGTCCCTCTCATGATCACTTGCAGTAATGCAAATTATGAATAGTTGATGTGCAATTACTATGTGGACAAGATTATAATAATTGTAATGCAGAAGCATCTTTAAGCACATCAGAATTAAAGCTTGGTTATGACATTATAGCTAGCTAGAGCATTATTATATGCTACTTCAGTCACAGATACTAAGAGTCAGTCCTAGTGTATTCTGGTTATTCCGAAAACCAATTTTCTTAAAATGTTATTCACTTTTAAGGACAAATGCCAAATGTATTCAATTTGAAAACAGTTCACAACAGTTGCAGCCCTCCCAATTTGGCAAATCCAAGCTACCTTTGTGCCCTTGCAAAAATCTCTTATTATAACTGTTTCAATATAGAACTCTAAATTAGCCTCAATATTGAACTCAAACATCTACCAGCATCTTATTTTGGTAGGAAATATCAACAGTATCTTCTAATGAGAATGAAATGTAATGTATAATGTTATTCTTTTGTTGCATACATTTTATTTCCCCCAAAATTATTTTGTTAATATTGATGTATATTAATGTGTCTGGTTAACACTACTGGGCAAAGTTTTGTTGACAACTGATTTATTTTTGTTGAAAACGGTACTAAAACAACCCCGTTCACAATACTTTGTACCCACTGTGAAATTTGGTAGAGGATTCGTGATGATCTGGGGAATGCTTCAGCAAGGCTGGAATCGGGCAGATTTGTCTTTGAGAAGGACGCATGAATCAAGCAAGTACAAGGTTATCCTGAAAGAACCTGCTTCCTTCTGCTCTGACAATGTTCCCCAACTCTGAGAATAGATTTTTCCAGCAGGACAATTCTCTATGCAACCAAGGTCAATCAAGGTGTGGACGGAGGACCACCAGATCAAGACCCAATCATGGCCGGCCCAATCTTCAGACCTAAACGCCATTGAAAACCTCCGGAATTCGATCAAGAGGAAGATGGATGGTCACAAGCCATCAAACAAAGCCGAGCTACTTGAATTGTTGTGCCAGGAGTGGCATAAAGACACCCATAAGCAATGTGACCGACTGGTGGAGAGCATGCCAAGATGCATGAAAGCTGTGATAAAAAAATCTGGGTTATTCTTCCTAAATTAAAACATTAGTATGTTGTTGTTAACAAATGAATATGAATTTGTTTTCTTTGCATTATTGGAGATCTGAAAACAATGCATCTATTTTGGTTATTTTGACCAGTTGGTATTTTCTACAAATAAATACTCTAAATGACAGTATTTTTATTTGGAATTTGGGAGTAATGTTGTCAGTAATTTATAGAATAAAACAAAAAAGTTCATTTTACTCAAACACATACATATGAATACTGATAATTTTGCAGTGGTCTCTTAACTGTTTTCAGGGCTGAATGTTGCTATTGCAGAATAAAGCTGGGTCAATGGAAAACTAAGTGTTATTTGGGTCTCTGCCAGCACTGTTGAAAATGGAGGGTGCTCCAGTGCTCCCCTCCTACTATCCCCTCCTTTCTGCTCCCCCTTCTGCGAAGCGCATGCTGGGCGTGCTCTGAATTTGAGTGGGATAATTCACTCAACTGATCGTATCACTAAGGAGGAATTTCAAGATCAAGACCAGACTACTAAGCCAGTCACATATGGGATACATTTTTTTCTAATCGTAATAAACATTCATCTGCAGATGGGGAGGTGTCACAGGCATTAGCTTCAGGACCCATATGTCTTCTGCAGGAGCAGGCCCAAGTGTCTTAAATAACCTGAAACTGACCTACAGTCAAACCCAAACCATAATTCCAGCATTCCCCTCCTCCAACACCTCTGACCAAAACCAACACCCCACTCTGATCATGCCCTCTAAACATATAACATGTAGTTTAGACAGATAATTTCATGAACATTACTCCTTCCCCAGTATAATCAACACTTCACATAAGTATTTTTGATTTTGGTAGTATGCGTTGATATGCACTCTTTTGACAAGATCTACAGCTGAGATGGACACTAATGGACACTTGTTGCAAGACCTGTTCCACCTTGTATCCTTATACTGTCAGTGTATCAGGGCCAGATGTATGATGATGCAGTGCCCTATCCAGGGAAAACCATTAGATCTTTTACTGATGCAGCTGATGTGACAGAAGAATATGCTACATTGGACTATTTCACGAAAGGTTAAACCCAGTCTGACTAAACAACAGAGGAAAGCAAAGAACACTTAGGATTTTTCTAGACCAAGGATGTATCCCTCCTTGGTCTTGTTCATTCAATTAATGTTCAGTATAACCACTGGCTCTTTTTCCCTTTTCCAATTTGATCTGAATATCTGCTGACGCACACTACCCTCAACTCATGTGAAACCAATTACCCTACAGAATAAAAACCTTGCTCTACTCCAAATAGGCAGAGCAAGGGCTCATCCTCATCAGTAGTGCTGTGGTAAAATTTAGTAAAACACAATAATGTGCTCCTACCTCGAATGCCTTTTTTTCCAAAAGAAGGTTGATAACAAAATGTTATATTGAACTGCGTTTACTTTCTTTACCCCCAATACACAACTAATCCACACCCAAGAGAAACTCTGTGTGTAACTAACTTAAAGGAATATTTCACCATAGCATAATGTACCAGTTATTAATGTTAGCAATTATACATCTGTGTCATTAAACCGAAAGATCTTTTCAACACAATCTTGAATTTCACAACATGATCTACTTTCGCTGTATTGATCAGTTCATAAAATACTACAAGTTCCAGTATGAATAAAGAAGATAATGAATAAAGATGACAATGAATATATTTGAATATATTCATGAGAGGGAACACTGCTCTGCAGGTGGGTAATGGCCAAGGGAATTAAGGTATGGACTTATTTTTGCAGTCTTCTGTTCCCCCTTAGGTCTGGCTTACCACCAATTCGCAGCCTGATATATTTGTCCCGGGGTCTGGTGTCTGGTGCCTACTGCAGATTGTGGTGCTGTGGTCTGCGCTGTCCATTATAGTTTAACCTGTACTAACCAACAATTTAGTTTTTTGTATTTTGAACATTATGGCTGACTTCACCACCATATGGTCCTGCGGACATCCCAAACCTGGCTGATGAGTAAGACAGAAAACATTTGCACACACCTGTTATCACTAACTGCCATTGTTTCTCTTCCTGAAAACCATGCCAGGTTGGGTATTCAGAAGGTATGCTCAATGAGGCCATGTCAAATGGCAGTCTCTCCGGGCAAAAAAAAAGGCGACAAGTGGAAAGAATCCATGCTCACATAACACTGCAAATTGTCCTCGCCATTGGAGTCCAATCGCCACCTGTCCCCATAATGTAATGTTGACTGTATAGGCTGTTTATGCTGCATTTATTTGTCCCTCCTAACTATTGTAGTCAGGAACCCTTCAGCAACTCCTTCATAACCTGAACTTTCTTGTATTAATGTCAGTCACCCATTTTCTGGTGTAAGTCTTTTTGTTTGAGAAGACAGACATTTAGTGATTTATTAAACTGTTTAGTTTAACAACTCACTAACTATCCTGATTTTGTGCTGTACTAATACTGACTGACTTTTCAACCGACAGGCTGTAATATCATTATATATTGATTTCAGTTAAGACCCAGTCCCTGGGTTACACCTAAGGGACCCCACAGTCCTTGCCAGGCCCAGTATCCATTAAAACCTGAGGCCTCTAAGGGAATAACACCTGTGTTTAAAGCATTGTATTTTGTCTTCAGCTATCTGTGATCATCTTGTTTCATCTGTTCTCTGTGTTTCTTTCAGTTGTTTTCTTTCAGTTGTTTTTAATCATTATACATAAACTGTATCTGCAAACATGTATACGCAGGGCCCAGGTGTATAAGAGACCTTGGTCTCAGTCTGTGTTTCCTGCTGAATTAAGGTATAATAATAAAATAAAAATGCAATAGATGTATTCTCCATCTATATTTACAGTGGTTAGTGCATGCTTGACAAAAACAATAATAATATAGACGAAAGAGGATAATAGCAACAGTCAACAGTCCCACAGTATTGCAAAGTTATTTATATTACAGTTGTAATGTAATGTACACACTACATTTTACTCACTACTGCTCAGAAAAACAAAGCCATTTTCAGCAACATGTAACTACTGCAGCAAGTAGAAGCTCATGGTAATACTGAAAAATGTGGAAACAATTTGGAATCCCTGATTTGTTAGTCCATAGTTTGGGTCAACACTTCTGTTGACCCAACTGTCATGTCCTGGCACTGCAGGCTTGCCATGCAGCTGAGATCCAATGCTGTCTGTCCCCCATGCACTGACAACTGTTTGTAATTATTTCCTTTACCTATGTTCCTGATCACTGTTCCTATTTAAGTTCCTCCTTTTCTAGTCTTGTTGGGCTTTTTTTGGTTACATCCAATATAATGTTGTTCTGTTTTGTCTTGTTATTCAGTTTCTATTTAGGTATGTCTGAGTTCTCTCAATTAAATGTTCTCCATTCTACTTGCAAATGTGTCCTCTGCTTCCATGCAACAACGTCACATGAATTTAATACCTAGCAATGTTGAAAGCAGCTTCAGCATTCAACATCTTGTTGAGGATCTTGAAAAACAAGCACATAAATAGAAATATTCCTTCACAGACACTTTTGTATTATAGACATCAGGGTCATTTATCCTGAGCCACCGTGTTCTACAGCTGTGATTCAGAGGCTTAGATCATCGTTGCTGTTGTATAGGATGTGTTCAGCCACTTAAGCTCAAGCAGGATTTTATTACCAAACACACCTGTTCCTCTATCAGTGGACATAAATGCTCATTCACATTTTAAATGCTCGTATTGAGTTTTTTTTTTGTCATTGATGGTGGAATTTGATTATATTTTACTGTCATAAATATACGGCTCCAGAAAAAATGAAGAGTCCGCTGCACCTTTTTCTTTCCGTTCCAAAAAAGTTGAAAAGGAAAGATTTGATTGATTTTAGTAGCCTGAAATCAATCAAATCTGGTCTTGAGAGAAAGCATTCAATCAAGTGCCTTTTTCGTATGCATATAATTATCAATACCCATCAATATTACATTTTTACTGGCTTAGTAGTTATGTCCATAATGCAATTTTTTTATTTGCTACTAACTGAATATGTATGCGTTTCATATCAAAACGTTTTGAATAACGTGTGACAGCAAAAAGTTGTTAGAATTATGATATTTTTGAAGTAGAACATTTGGGAGGTGTATTAAAATATTTTGGGAATATATAGTTCGGTTAACACTTCCATTGGGAAGATATTGGTAAAAATATGTTTATGCCTGGAAACATGAACATTGTTGACATTTAGAATTTACAATATTTTACATCTGTGAGATGTCTTTTCTACATGCAAAAAAATGTCTACAATGCATCTACCTGATGTATATCCAGTAGACAAGAAACCTCTCAAACATATAGGCCACGTGTATATGTTCTGTCACACTTATTCACACACAAACATTTAATGAAGAGTTCATGTTCTGTTCTCAGAATTCATGGTAATTATAGTTATGTATAAGACTAAGTATGACACATTTATTTCCAGTCAAACAGGAATAGCCTAAGCTACTAGCAAACAACCCTGCACAGGAGCTTTCTTGTCCTTACAAGTTGACAACCTGTTTGATAACTTTTAAAATAGACCCAATTTCAACCCAAAATGTTTGAAATTCATGTTCAAAAACATTAATACATTTCCTGGTGTAAGAAAACAACAATAGCCCAAATTCAAATTGATTGCAGGACTAGGGTATCTTAGGGGAAAACGCCCTCCTTAAGGGAAATCTGTATTTTCGAACTCAAAAAAGCAATATTCGGTCTGATAAATACATTTAGAAAGAATTATTGGGCAGAATCATTACATTTTATTTCTACAACATCAAATGCCAAATTATGTTAAGGGCTTGTTTTATCCTACTATCGGGGCAAAATGTCCCACCCCATTGGGGTAAAATGCCCCCTGGGAGTAATTCTACCTGCAATTAAGATTAATTTAATATTTTGGTGTCAAAATCATTCTAGTAATGGTGTCGATACCACTGAAAGGTATAGAACAGTATTGATAGCAGTATATAAGCGAGTTAACAAAACCAATTTTTACCATGAGACTGCAAATTCCACAAAGCTGGGCATTGCCGCCTGCAATAGAATCTTCACCCCCAATTTTTGTTTCCCCATAAACACTGCAAATGTGAATGTATTAGATATGCTCCTCAAAAGATTCCCCCACAGTAATTTCATCCTGGACCCAGGACTGCTTTTCTCTAAAATTACAATATACAAAGGCATAAATTATGTATAACATTCATTACAATATCAAATAACTTTTGATGACTTTTTAATATATTTTGTTAACGTGAAAAATATTACATTAAAAACATTACATCAAAAATATTGAGCATTTCATTAAATATCAGTGCCTGTTGATAGGCCTATTTCATTAGATGCTAATATATGCTCAGTAAACTAACTATTGAACTCAATACTACTCATTTTAGGCTGCTTATACTAATCCGTAGCGTGAACTTTAGTTACATTTCTCTATATTTTACGGTATTATTTTACTAATATATTTTTAGGGGTAAAATGCCCAAGCATTTTGCCCCAAAAGTAATAAAGTAATATGATTTATTCTCTCTTAACAAGTGGATTACTTAGCCTAAGGCCTTCCTATTGACATATCAAAAATCGGTACAGTGGTCTAACTTCATCACATCACATGACAGTGTTTTCAAAATGACAAAAAGTAAGTTATGTCAAAATAATTTTTGTGGAATTACTTGCTCAGTTAAGATGATTCAACAACATTTTCTAGATGAACAATAATAGTGGCAACCCAGATATGTGTGGAAATGAAATTTGCCATCATTTGGTGGTTTTGTGGAAAATTACGGGGGGTGTTTAACCCAAGAAGGAGTTTAACCCAAACCCACACTATTCTTGTAATAAGCCATCATAAGCAGACCTGTTTTTGCAATCTAAAATGTTTTTGCAATCTATTGCTAGAGTGGCAATCTGTAAATACTAAAACTTCACCCGTTTTTAAACGACCACCTTTGAGGGTGGGAACTGGGAACAGAAATCAGACAATGAAGTAGGGCTCTCGCCAGGTTGTAATCCTCACAAAGCCAGAGAAAATATTTAAACCTGGTTGTACTGCAATATAGTGGCTGATAGGAACATTGCAGAACATTGTAGAGATAAGTCAATTGACTCTATTACACAAGTACAATCATATCTACCCAACACAAGTGTGAACGATAAAGACCACAATAATTGCTGAAAAAAACATGACTCCATACGTTTTTAGATTAACCAGCAGGGTCAATCAACCCTCCCCCAAATAAAAAAAAGACTGCTGTGGTGCGTAATGATGTCTGAAACACCTCCAATTCTTATTTTAAGAAAACATTCAAAATTGTGTCTTGTGGTCGATTATCCCTGTTAAATTAACTAAGAAAGACCAACAGTAACTGCAGTCTGGAAGTAATTTAATTCTCAAGTCCTTTTCAAATCAAATGTATCAATTCACTATTTTCTATCATTGACATTTTGCTTTGTAGGGTCAAAGGTTACAGAACGTTATAGAAATATAAGTCAAAGGGTGTAGGGGTGCCGATTTAAAAATGTTCATTCAATTAGACCTTACTCCAAATTAAAAGTTTGAGTAAATTTCAGACCATCCATGCAAGACACTTATACTCTGAATGTGCTATTTGCCTGACATCTCATTCACACGTAACTCAGAGGTTGTACTGTATAGGTCCAATACCAAATTCAGAGAATATATTAGAGACACATTTGTATGTAATCAGATTTTCTGAACAAATTGTTATTCATATATTTAAGTAGAGGCTAACGGTACATGGTAATATAAAATATTATACCAATTCCAACATATTTACTCTTGTATAAGACATTTTTGTTACCCTATTTGTATGATTTACAGCAGGTTTTACTTCAACCTCAAACCGAGTGGTTTGAATCCTAAAAACTGATTTGCTCAAATCTGTGGTAAATGAGATCACATATCAAGGGTTTGACAAAAAATACTTTTTCTGTGCTAATTGTGTTGTTAACCAGTTTATAAGAGCAATAAAGCACCTCAGCAATTTATAGTTTATAGCCCATATAACGGTCAAGGGCTGTAGCAGGCACTTTGTTTGCAACAGAACATCTCGTAGCCATGATATAGACATTGAAAACACCCCTCCTGCAATGCTGTTAAGAGATACTACAGTATTCACATCAATTGTATACCACGTTTTAAGTTAATTATGATTGAACACCAATCTGTTGATGGCTTGAGAAGGGTGAACTTTTGTAATAAAAAGTAAACAAATGATGATAGGAGAGATTTTGGTGGATTTTAAGAAAATAGGCCAACTCAAATTTAACAATATGAAATATTTTCTGAGGTGTTTCCATGAAAATAAATTGTTGGGGAAACAACTTAACCCTATACTGGTATATGACTACATCCGTTTAGCAACTCTCAAACAAAAACCTCACAACTGTCACAAATTACACTATAGGCGTGAAATGTAAGCCTGTTGATAGGCTTAGTAATGTGGCATGTCTAGATTTCAGTTGCTGCAAAACGTCCCCACTTCCTGAACCTTTGCTAATCAACTATATAATAGCGCACTCGCTATCGCTATTCACTTGCAAACAGTTTTATATTCATAATTACACCCTCCCTCCCCATTTTTCAACAAAAATGTCTGTGTAGTTAAAGTCTGACCTCATCCATTCATTTCTTCAAAAACACTTGAGAGGTCTTGATTTAAAAGTCCGCACAGCTCTGGTTACCTTACTTTGGGGAGATGGGTTGCATCTTATGTAGAAATACACATTTTTGTTACTCCTCTAAACCTTAAGGGGCGGTTTTAGTTTTGGGTTGGGGAGTGGTTCATTGAAAACATCAGAATCGTTTTATAACTAAACCCAGCTGCCGCGCGAGTGTATGCGTGTGCCTGGCGGTGTTTAGCATATGTGTGTTCATATGGAAGAGGGAGTGAAGATATCTGTTTTCCCGTTGCCTCCCTTTCCAAAAAGGAAAGAAAAACGTTTCGACGTATTTTTATCCACGTAAATGTTCAGACATGAACGCAGAGACATGTATCTCATACCTCGATATGACATCTATGGATGCATTTAATAGCCCCGCCGGGCGGCAAGTTAGGGATCATCCGACGAACCAGTTTAGGACATTCCAAACGAGTGACACCAAATACAGCCCCACGTTCCTGCCCAACAAAGGTCAGCCTTACGGAGAAAGATTTCGGAGCACATTCCAACACAAGTGCCAGTCATTGGATGCCACCGCTGGACAAGACAACTTTAACAAAAAATATTTCTTTATGCAGAAATCTTCTTGCAAAACACTCATAGAAGGAAACAAACATTATCAAGAGAGCGGACACTGCAGATCGCTCATTCCCTGCTATGGTGAGTAGGCTACTTAAGCATTTTTCTGTTTTAAACTAAGATTTTACGTTTCCCGTATTGTTTACTCTTATGAAGAAACCACATCGTATGAGAACATAAATAGAGCTTGTGTTCTATACACACTGCACCGTGTATATACCGGTTCAGTTGACTGATTGTTATGGCCCCAATTATGTTCTGTCTTTTCATCTAATTTGCGAACTTTTTCTCTTCTTCCAATGCCGCATAAACCTTTTCGTTTAAGTTGACTAATTCATTCCCCTAACCGATGACAAGCGCCAATAAATGATGCGTGGTTGCAACTATTCTGGATTTAACGATACTATTGGCTAATTTAGGAACATTTACTAGTGCATGGGTCTCTACAAAATTAATGTGCTGGACATCACATTTTACTACCAAAATTACGCTCACAACTATCTCCATTAACAAGATTAAGAAGAAGCATCCGGCCATCACATTTTCCATTTGACGATGGAATTAAATCGGCCTATATCTAATGTGATAATCTGCATTATAAATCTTTAATATTGACTCTGAATCGGACAATTGAATTAACACGTTTTCAGCTTGAATAATTACCGAGCGTGGAATTGAGAGGACTAATTATCACTATAAGTATGCTGATATAGGCTTATCTAGTTAAATAGTATAACATTATTAATTTTAATTTGAGAAACAATGGACATCTGTGGCATATTTAAATAGGATACAGTATGGAAAAGCCAAAGCTATGTTCAGAAACCATCGATGTCATTAAAGTCATTTTGCTGACGCTCCGAGCTATGCTCTTATTCATCTAAAGTAAGCTAGCACATGCAAACATTTTCATACATTATCGACCGCCCGCCGAACAAGATTTCTGCATATTTTCATGAGGAATATATTCTTCAGGTCTAGCAAAGGGCACATCCTGAGCGCAGGACAGTCCACTCATACTATCAATTTAACACAACCACCAGAATGCAACGCTTTCTCTTACAGTGTGTGAGCAACCTGTGGGTGGGATGAAAAACCAAACAATACAGGGGCTTGGAGGATGCACGAGAAGCATAAAAAACAATGGTAAAAGCTTTGATCGACCTCTCACTGAAGTGGCATCTAGTAATAATACATTTCAAATGTGATTAATTTGTTGTCGGAGATAGTGAAAGTGATCAAAGTTGATGTTCATAATGTTGTTTAATGTGTTCACTTGGAGATTGCTAAAATTACAAATAGAGATATGTATGTGTATACCCATATGCCAAATATTAGGCAAATATTCATAAAAAATAATAATTACATGTTCCAAATTGTTCATATAACTATTATTAAGAGTATAAATAACAAATAGCTAAAATACACCATAACGTTGGTTTATTCAAAATTATTGTTTCATTGCTTTTGTAAATCGCACTGGCTTTGCTAATTGTAAAAAATGTATGCATGTGCTGTCATGTTAAAACAAGAAGCGTGTAGGCCACACGCCATTTTCCATAGCGAAAGTTTAAGAACGTCATTTCAACACAAAACAATGTGCTTGCACAATTAATAGAATGCTTTATTACTTAATTTATAGGATTACATTAGAATATGACATTTTAAAAGGCATGTATTACTTAGTCTAACAATTTCGATTAAATCGCCAATATCAGTTAGATCTGTTGTTGCCCAATAACTAAAAAAGGACTTTGTTCAACGAAATCTGTAGAGTAATCACTTTACAGACAGAGAATTTATTGATAACGAGAGCACAGTTCACCGTTAAGATTGGAAAGGCAGACTTAGGCAAAAAGCATGTACCAAAATGAGATGTCAAAGTAAAAATGAAAGCAATTAATCAATTTTCTCAAGGAGAAGGTGATGATAAAGGGTGAATTTGAGAAAATGTTCACACAATTAAATGATATTTCCACATAGCCATGTGAGTCAAACGTTTGACCATTACCATCATAATAACATATTTAATATAGGCTACCTAAGGCAAGATCACATTGACCTTGATTAATTAAACTCTTGTTATTAGTAAGCTATTGTAAATCATAAATTTACAGAAGTGGGCTTGAGTTAACTTGTGATTTTTTATGGGAAGAAAACAATGTAACCAAAAACAACGTTTTGGTAAGTCATCCAACTTTTATAAAAATTTCAAGAAATTACTAACCTGCAATATCATAGTAAATACGCCTATCCAAACCGTTTCCATAATGTGCAGTCTTATTTAGGTTACTCGTCATTCAGAATCGACGCCAAACATGATACGCCAAATCCTAAAATGTTAAGGCGAAAAATAAGCTATTAAAATAAAGAAATGCTCTTTTTATATGCTCATTTACATCCCGTGTTATAGGCTTGTCTGAACTTTCAATCGCAGGAAGTGCATTTGCGTTTTTGACCAGACCAACACATGTACCTGTATAAACATTTACGAAAATTTCTCGGCACATAAAAACAAACAAAGGAAAACGTAAATTTATTAGACACGGGGAACACAAACGAATAATCTATGAAAGGGGGGATTTGAGTCACATTTTCTGTTTGAAGCCAAATCAAAATCAATAACATTATCACACTGGCATGGTATAGATGCGGAAATATTTTCAATTGTATTGATGGGCACACCGACTCTTATTGGTGAGAGGACTTTTCTTGCTCCGTTCACCCGAAAGAGACTGCTCATTTGGCTCCTCGTCTAAATACTTAACCCTATGAAATAATGAAAAAGGTGCCAACTCCAAAGTAAAAGCCAATAAGTAGACTAGAATTATGTCAGCGTGAAAAGCATGTTGAAATATTTCACATCCTACCATTCATAATTATTAAATTAATAATTAATTTATTATGCAGTGCGGATATACATCTTTAATGAATGCGTTTTCACATTATCTACAAATGATCGCGGTTTGAGCTTACAAAATAAGGAAATTAAGGAGCGCAATGAACGGCATATTTTACGAACGCCATTTGGTTACCAATGTTCACCAAAAAGAGCGGTTCAAAAGAGCCTTTCTTTCAGTGGGATCGTTCGCATTCCTGATATGTTTTATGTTCTGTTAAACCAGATAATCACTTACGGTGTCTTATTTAGAGCCAATGTGATCATTATAGAATGGGCTAAACCGGAGTAAACCCGAGGAGTGAGATGAGGATTTTGAAGCATTTTTTGAAGTTAGCGTATTAAGCCTGAATGAATAAAACTAATGTTATTACATGAATAATTGTTGCTATACATGTTCATCCAATCCATGCAATGTATTCATACACTATTACTGAACATATTGGTTAATGTCAAAAATGGAATCAAATAGTTTTTCGTTTACGGAAAAAATACAATTTTTTTTTCACATGTCATTGAAAATAGAACAAGGTAATAGAAAACAGAACAAGGCCAGTAAATGAACTAAGTCCGTACTTATTTTTGGTTGGAGAGTGTCTCCATAAGGCAGCAAGGCAAGCTGAACGTAATTGGTCAAGCGTCTGAAGACGCGAGCTCTGTTAGTATCACCAATTAATTGAACGAAGTATTCCAATCTCCCCTTCTGCATTATACATTTAAAACGTTTTAAAACGTTTTGCAAATCCCCGCGTTGTTTTCTAGACGCTGAAAAAGGTTCTCAACACTAGAATGTGTTATTGTCAAATCAATAAATGCTGGTTCCATCAATAGGTTTCTTTTTTTTTCTACTGAAATCCTAAGCCTAGAAAATGCATGAAGTATCAAAACCTAGATTCTGTTATAGGTTTCCCCGAGCTATGCAACGTAACACGATGACCGCAATACAGTAGTTTCCGTTTCAAGGTTTATGTGTCAAATGCATCGAACATACGTAGCTATAATATTCAATAAAGCTAGGACTTTCCTCAGTTTTATATTCATAATGGTGATAATGAGATAAGGAATCAATTTCCTTTTTATTAGGTGACACACTCTCCAAAAATAAGATGTGAGTGCAAAGACAGTTAATTCCCTGACAGTAATCTCATCCTGTTTGTATAATAGGCTATGACATTTTATTGACATCACAAATCTTGCCCTACATACACAGAAAAACAATTCCCTTACATGTGTTTTATAGCAACAATTGTAAGCCATTTAATAACCTTAATTCAATCGTGTTACTGTACAGACTGGCAAAACCCTCCTTGCACGCCTTGACTATAAGTATTTTCGCGTGACGTAATTGCACGATGAAGAGGGTTCAAGTGGTCGTTTCAGAAGCACTTACGTAGAGTCAAAAGCGACAGATCGCATAGTTTTTAGACTGTAGCCTAAAGGTTAAAAGACAATTAAAGAGTACTTAAAAAAGTTGATTATTTGTACACAGTGGACACTGTTCACCAATGTTTCTCACGTATCTCTGGATACTGTCCGCTGAATTTATAAAATATATATGCTTATGTTAGATTTTTTGTGCACATCCACCGTAATGTATTAACAGATCTTTCCTAATCATAAAATCAGTAAGTTTAGTCAACAAGTCGGACTTTGAACGCCACACCAGTAAATGATAAGATGCTTTAAACCAAAACATAAATGCGCCATTTTTGGTTTACATGCTCAAAGTTAGATTTTTCCACTAAAAGAAACGTCATCAGCCTAGCATAATCCTCATGGGCTGAGCCCTGGAATGCTATGCTGATATCTCATCTCACCTTGCGCGAACACTCGTAGAGCGCTTCATAACACCTTCCTGCTGCGTTAATGCCTGCATGAAAAAAAAGTCAAGGTTAACCGAAAAACATCCATAACGAGAGCCCCGAATGCCCAGGTCTGGTGACACCCCTGCCCTCTATTCTACTATCTGTAATATTTTACTAAATAGGACATGATTCATGACGTTTAACTTGCACAATCATGTGACCAATCTGTGATTTTTGCTTGCATATTGGTTAGCCTGTACACGAAATATTTCACATTACTCTAGTTATACATAGTCCATTGTGCCTTGCAAAGGTATTAAGACACCTGACCAATTATATCAAATTACAAATGATACTGTGAAATTTCGTTCTGTTTGAAATAATATTATGACACACTGACACTCAAAATAAATTCTTAGCTTAAGCTCTCTGAATCATGTTCCCATCTTGGCAGATGTAAATGTTTTTCCGGTTGCTATGATGATTGTCGACCAACTTTCAATTGGCCTATCCAAAACACCACAAGTATTTTTCCTGTTGTCTGGTTGGAAGGTTCGTTTTCGGCCCAGTTTTAGCACCCTTACTGATTTCCGTTCTGTTTGAAAGACTACTGATATACCTCATTCATGGTCCACATGATGATGTGCATTCAAACAGGACCAGAGGAGAAAAAGCAGCCCCAAATCATGACATTCCCATCACCATGCTTGATTAATGGGAGTGTTCTTTTGGTATAGGCAGCGTTGATTATTCAATAAAAGGTCAATTTTGGACTCCAGAACCTTCTGGTTTTTCCAGATCATCTCTGGCATAGTTAAGATGGCAGATGTTGCTTCCTAGCCACCCTCCCCTGAATGTGATTGAGATTCAGATTGTTTTTATTGTTGAAGCATGCACAGTTACTGCAGATGCAGCAAGGGAGGTCAGTACATCTCCAGAAGTTATATTTTGGTTGGCATTTAACTGATTTATAATTTTTCTAGTGGGTCTTGGGGATGTTTTGAAAGGACATCCACATTTTGGCCAAGTTGCTGTTATGTTAAATGCTCTCCATTTGTAAATTGCTAGCTACAGAGTGGACTGATGGAGCTCAAATATTTTTGTGAAGGTTGTATAGCCAGCCTTCCCCAGACTGAGGTGCTCTCACTACTCTCTTCCTGACTTCCTTTGAGATTTCCTTTCGTCTTGGCATGGTGTGTTTTGCATTCCGCTTTATGTTTAACACCAAACTGATCAGGCATTGTGTCTCTATTTATCAGTCCCACACAAATACTTTCCAAAAGATCACTCCTTTGTTTTGGTCACACATGGTGCCAATGTCACATTTTGCAAGTCTCAACTCTTTACCTTCTAGTCGCATGTAATGATGGGCAAGTCTTAAGTTCCACAGCTCAAATGGAATCAAGTCACAAGTCTTTACTTTTTGCTTTCAAGTTTTCAAGTCAATGGTAAAGAAAAGTTGTGAGATTATCAAATCTTTTTTTGTTGTTGAATTTTTGAATTAGCTAAAAGGAACCTAATTGCATTCAGTATCAGTGTCTTTATGTATTCATATGTTTTCAATTGTCTTAATGCATGTAGATTTATTTTAAAAGAGTAAAACTCTTTAAGTTCTGTTAAAAACAAAAATGCTGTCTACTTTGAAAAATGCTACGGAGAGTCATTGCATGATAATAAATTCTAGAACATTACCAGAAATACTCAGCTAAAGAAATTAGGAGATGCCATGGGAATCTCATTTGTAACCGAAGATTGAGGAACACGTAGTGTACAATAGAATAATTCCTTGAACAGAATGTTGTTATGATCTACCCATTTTGCTAACGTTATTTTAATTATGGATGTTAATGATTAATCGAAGATCGATGAATTGTCAATAAGACTTTGATCGATGCCAATTTATTTGCTCAACATATGAAATAGTCAAGGACGTTGACAAGGGAAGTTCCAATCCCTGGCCACAGCTGCATGACATGTTTAGATTTAAATTTAAAATAGGCAACCCATTCATCATGAAATGTTGTCTTTTTATTCCCAAAGACTGCTTGCGCAACTTAGCCAGCTAAATCCTATAGGCTAACTATGTATTTAGTCAGCCACCAATTGTGCAAGTTCTCCCACTTAAAAGGAAGATAGAGGCCTGTTATTTTCATCATAGGTACACTTCAACTATGAGAGACAAAATGAGAAAAAAAATCCAGAGAATCACATTGTAGGATTTTTAATGAATTTATTGGTAAATTCCTCGGTAAAACAAGTATTTGTTCACCTACAAACAAGCAAGATGTCTGGCTCTCACAGACCTGTAACTTCTTTAAGAGGCTCCTCTGTCCTCCACTCGTTACCTGTATTAATGGCACCTGTTTGAACTTGTTATCAGTATTAAAGACACCTGTCCACAACCTCAAACAGCCACACTACAAACTCTACTCTGGCCAAGACCAAAGAGCTGTCAAAGGACACAAGAAACAAAATTGTAGACCTGCACCAGGCTGGGAAGACTGAATCTGCAATAGGTAAGCAGCTTGGAGTGAAGAAATCAACTGTTGGAGCAATTATAAGAAAATGGAAGGCATACAAGACCACTGATAATCTCCCTCGATCCAGGGTATCCATGCAAGATCTCAACCCGTGGGGTCAAAATGATCACAAGAACGGTGAGCAAAAATCCCAGAACCACACAGGGGGACCTAGTGTATGACTTGCAGAGAGCTGGGACCAAAATAACAAAGACTACCATCAGTAACACACTACGCCACCAGGGACTCAAATCCTGCAGAGCCAGACTTGTCCCCCTGCTTAAGCCAGTACATGTCCAGGCCCGTCTGAGGTTTGCTAGAGAGCATTTGGATGATCCAGAAGTGGATTGGGAGAACATCATATGGTCAGATGAAACCAAAATAGAACTTTTTGGTAAAAACTCAACTCGTCGTGTTTGGAGGAGAAATAATGCTGAGTTGCATCCAAAGAACACCATACCTACTGTGAAGCATGGGGGTGGAAACATCATGCTTTGGGGCTGTTTTACTGCAAAGGGACCAGGACGACTGATCCGTGTAAAGGAAAGAATGAATGGGGCCATGTATCATGAGATTTTTAGTGCAAACCTCTTTCCATCAGCAAGGGCATTGAAGATGAAACGTGGCTGGGTCTTTCAGCATGACAATGATCCCAAACACACCGCCCAGGCAACGAAGGAGTGGCTTCGTAAGAAGCACTTCAAGGTCCTGGAGTGGCCTAGCCAGTCACCAGATCTCAACCCCACAGAAAATCTTTGGAGGGCGTTGAAAGTCCGTGTTGCCCAGCAACAGCCCCAATACATCACTGCTCTAGAGGAGATCTGCATGGAGGAATGGGCCAAAATACCAGCAACAGTGTGTGAAAACCTTGTGAAGACTTACAGAAAACGTTTGACCCCTGTCATTGCCAACAAAGGGTATATAACAAAGTATTGAGATTAACTTTTGTTATTGACCAAATACTTATTTTCCACCATAATTTACCAATAAATTCATTAAAAATCCTACAATGTGATTTTCTGGATTTTCTTTTCTCATTTTGTCTCCCATAGTTGAAGTGTGCCTATGAAGAAAATTACAGGCCTCTCTGTTCTTTTTAAGTGGGAGAACTTGCACAATTGGTGGCTGACTAAATACTTTTTTGCCCCACTGTATAATAACACTACAGCTTGTTAGTATATTTGTTTTAGTGGTTCATTGAGCTTGACTTTGTTATTTAGTAATGCACTTTAGTTAGCAACATACCCAGTCTAGCTAGCTATAGTTTAGTTGAAAGCAATTGCTGCTAACCAGGTGGATTAGTTTCAATGCAGTCAGTCAGTCCACCCAAGGCCTAACTTACTAATAACTAATATTTGATTCACAATATGTACTGAACATTACTACACAAGATAAATATTTTAACAGTAACATGTATGATGGCCTTAATTCGCAAGAATCTTATTTGCATCACAGTTTAATAATAGAACTACAGTGTTTTCTATTTTTGCAATTTATTTAGTTTTCTATTCTGCATGACTATAGGCTGACCCTGGAAAACAAATGCCTATTAAAACAAAAAATGCATTTTGCGTTTGTACTTTCTTAACCCATTTTTCCTTGTTGTTACTATGACGCAAATGTCTTGAACAAAATAGGTAATTAGTACTCAATAATTTTTTGTCAAGTACTATTTTACTCTTACTTGACTTGTTTTTTTAGGTTGTACTTCAACTTTTACTTGAGTACATTTTAGGACGAGTAACAGTGCTTATACTTGTGTACAGATTTTCAGTACTGTACTCACCCCTGTGTATAGGTTTAATGAAGAGTGCCTCGGCTACGAATGCGCATCCCAGCGACCTGGGTGCCATCCAAGCGGGTGTTTTCAACTGCTGTCCTTAACCATAGCGACTCACCGCTGCAAACGATAGTTCTTGTGTTGGGATCTCCTCACAGGCAAAGCAAAGTACGCATTCTGAATTATTCCGTATAGACGAGACATTTTCTGGCTAAAACTTTCAGTATCTGCATTATAGTAAGTCTGAAATAAAACAGTTTACCGTTATATTGCGTCTGTCTTGGGTGGATTTTTAAGTACGCATCCGTGCATGCGTTTTGGGTCAGGATAGACAAACACATTTGCTGGCTACAACATACGTTATAGTAATCCACTTTTTTTGGCATGGAAAAGTTAATCTTCTGTCTCACTAGCAATTGCTCAAGTCTTATGAATATTCCTAGAAAGATAGTAGATACTACTAAGCCTATTACTGGCTAATAAACTGTTAAAACTTCCTGTGGCAAAAAACATAGATTGAGGTACATTTTATAAGAAACTTTAGTCAGTTTAACACAATGCTCAGTGGTCTCTTGCGACGGTGGAAGTGGTTAAAGACAGTGCCTTACATGTGTAAGACCTACGTTTTAATCTATTGATAGCAATGATTTTATTTGTGGGCCGCAATAAAATCTCTTTTGCCACTGGCCGTTTCAACAGCTAATTCACCATTCGTGATTGATATTGATGAAGTTAAACTGACCAACATTTCTTACTAAGTTAAACTGTATGGCGTTTGCCACTGGCCGTTTTAACAGCGTATTCGCCAGTAATAGGTTTTACTAGTAACTACTAACTTACTGGAATAGTCTAGAATTGGGCTATTGCTAGCGTGCATGCCAAAGCTATTTAATTTCATGGCATAAGAACATATTTATTCTTTCATGGCATAACAACATACTTTTTTCATTCGCGATTGATATTTATACAATAACTATGAATAAAGGTGACGATAACTAACTTTTTAATCAATTAAAACGACGAGAGAATCGTGGAATGTACCAGAAATAGTCGCAATACTGCATAACCATAGATTTCTTACGGGTAGACACAAGAGGCTATACTGACACCTCTCAAATGCACAGCTCTTTTGTGTAGTGCATAACGACATAGCCTGCCTCGTGGATGACCTGAGATCATATCTCAAAACGGTAGCACTTTCTATTGCGGGCCGGCTGAACTAGGCTTGCCTGGTTTTTTTGTTTCCGGAGCTATATAACTTCCCTCATGAGAAAGGTCACAAATACCTGGGTGTCTGAAATTCAGAAAAGGTGCATTCTGAAATGTAATGTTGATAAAATCAGACAGATTGAACAATTAAGATTTACAAGTGTTATTTTTTGCCATTTAGTTATGGTAAATACCCTTTCTAAAACAATGTAAGATACCATGGAAGGACTAGATACAGAGCTGATCATTTGAATCAGGTGTGACAGAGCAGGGAGAGATCCAAAACATGCTGGACAGGGGGGCACCCAGGAGCAGGGTTGAGAAACATTGATATACACCAAGATTGTACTAACATAAATGTTACCTGAACATGAAAAATAAATGAGTCAGTACTAAAGTAACCTAATTGGTTTGGTAAACTGCTCTGGATTAGATAACCTGTGAAATTATGTAAATGATTTAAGTCTCAAACTTGCACATTCTAGACATTTAGAGATTTTTTAAATACATTTTCTAATTGTAATTTTTCTAAAAAAAACTACATTTCTAAAGAAAAATATATAATAGAAAAGGTAAGATATTTAAGAAGTAAATATAGAATTATGTATTACATTTTTAGTGTACTTTCTGTTTGGTTATGGACAAATTAGTGCCGTAATAAAGTTAAAGCAGGGATATGAGACAGAAGTGGGTCTAGTAATTGCCAATTTAGGTTAAGCTTACACTGCTTCAGTGACAGCAACTGACACCACAGCCTACTCATACTGAAGTGCTATTTATAGTGGTGTCATTGTGCTCCTGTCCAAAGACAAGGTTGTTTAAAAAGGACTGGTTCATAAGACCTGCTGATACAAGTTCCATTTGCCTTCAGGATGAGTCAGTTTTGTTTTTTCAAATGTCTTTGTAAGGATACAGGATGCTAATTAGACTCTGCCCATTGGTAATGTTTTGCGGTGATAAGTTCAAAGGCTGCAATAAAGTGTATTGTTATCTAGCTAGGACCCCTACAAAAATACACTGATTTAGTTTTGATCCCCTAAAGGCACATCAAGCAGCAACGCTATTAATACAAACCTTTATAGAATAAGATATTTCATAGGTAGGTGTATTACACCGAATCAAGATACAGAACTCACATGCTCCCTACAAGCCATGGGATGTCCCCCGAAAAGGATGATGCTTAATTTTATATGGTAGCTCCCACTTTTATCTAAGCTCCACTAGAGTGTGCCAAACTGCACCTCCCAGCCGAAAAGCTTATTAATAAATAGCAGGGGTTTTCAATATGTGAGGTGTGCCTCCCTTGGGGGCCACCAGAGAGCTTCCAGGGATGCATGAAAGAAATTAGAAAGCGATTATCTATATTTAAAAAAAAAATTTTTAACAAGTCAACCAGCCCATTCTTTGAAGCCACAACCAGCCTCACAGCCAGCAGAATGGGCAGGAAGAGAGGACTTCACAGAGTTAGCAGGGTTTTAGAGCACAGTCTCCCATTACAGATCAATATATCTTGTTAGGCAAAACCAACTAAACTTCAGTGACAAGTAAATACTTAGCAAAGGAAACAACTTTCATGATTTGGAATATTTATAGAACATTCCATTTTGCTATTAATTGCTCTTGGCAACCACATATAATTTATAGTATTTCTTTTAAATACTGTGAGCTGACCCAAGACATCCTATTCAATAAAGAGGCTGATGTGACACCCCATAAGAGTGTACTTAGTTAGATAATTTTTGTATCAATAAATTGTGAACAGTGTAGGAAATACAATTGTTTTATAGATACCCCTCCACCATTTTAGGGGGCTAAAAGGAATTGGGCAAATGAACATACCTCATATACATTTGCCATATTTAGCACTTGCAAATACTTTTTTGCATTTGATGACTACCTGAAATCTGCGACCCATAGATCTCACCAGATGCTGGATATCTTCTCTAGTGATGTTCTGATAAGCCTGTGATGCAGCCATCTTCAGTTCCTGTTCGTTTTTTTAAATATTTACATTTAGTCCTGACTGTTTGGGAAACATTTTGGCCTTGAAAACATCCTTAGTTGCTTTAGGTGACTACCCACATTCTTTGAAATGGAAGTATAAATTAACCTTGAGGCAGATCTGAAGCAGAAGAAGCTAGCAGAGGAAAGTAGGATGTACAGTTAAACCCAAAAGTATTCAAATCCATGCAACATTTTGAGTGTAGTGAATTTGTATTTGAGCAATAAGTTGGAAATGACATAAACAAGTGGCAAAACAAGGTAAGAATTTAGTTAAAAAAAAACAGTTTAAATGGGTATGAATAATGTTGGACAAGGCATTTTTTGTAAAAATGCAAGTTTCTATATTATTTAAAATGGTATTGTAATCTCCACCATGAGACAGCATTGTAATCACCAATAAATTGAGGACAGCTGAACAGCAGTAGTTCTCAAGTCAGTTACTAGTCAACTGCAAGTCATGGCTAAAAACAGAAATAGTTACGTTATTCATTTGTGTCTCCAGCACAATGTTTTATCGTGTTTTGTCACTTGTTTGTATCATTCCGAGCCAGAAAAAGCTTATTAGTCAAATACAAATTCACTATAGCAAAGATTTGCAATGGGTATGAATACTTTTGGTCTTAATTGTCCCTGGCATTAAGCCAATGTGAGTTCCCTTGAGAAGAGTTCATACCTAAATATTATTGAAATCTTTCCACAGACTATTATCTTTATTTAAAATGCAAAGAAAATGTTAACAATGTGTAACCTATTTAGTCTCTCCAGTCCTTTTGTCGGTCATTGACTTCGATGTTACGTTGGGTTCCAGTGAAGTGTTGCCAAGTCTTGCGATTCAGTTAGTCCTGGGAATTAAAAACCCTTACCATGGTACTCTGCATTCATGGCTTGCCTCATCTATATAACAAGGCAACAAATGTTGAAGTTCTTGTTTCCATCTGTGGTTGTTGGCCTTACAGGAGCTTCTTGTTGAGCTCACAGGAGCTTCTTAGTTGTCAATGTTCAATTTCTTTACCACTACATCACTGATTATTATGAAGTTATATAACTCATTTGAAAGTTAGAATATACAGTAATCACCTGTGCAATCCAGTTTTTTGGGGGTATTTGGATCTAAATGTAATTTTTATATCAGAACATTTCACCTGGTTTTACTTCCCCCAGGTGCCCCTAATCCAATAACCTATATAATTTGTAACAAACCAGTGTTTTTGGACAGGGGCAACTGCTAGGAAAAATGATGATTTAGGTGAAAAAGGCCTTGAAAAATCCATAAAACTGAAATTGATCACAGGCAATTTTTGCAGCGGAAGATGCATGCTTCCTACATGTCCTGTATTTATATTGTTTTTGTTTTAGAAATAATTATCTTGATTAAAACATACTAATTAGTATTTATCCCCAATTTAAAATGTAAAAATCTTCTAAGTTAAAAAGATTGAATTATCTCTCAGTGGTCTAATATATCAATGTTTTTCTTGTAGTGAATCAGAGTATAGGCATAGGTCCCTGTGTTTTTAAGTCCTGACACTATCACATTTGTGTGTAAAAAGCAAGTGTTCTCACGCCTATATAGAGTTATGTTTGAATGGGAGTGATCTGATGTGATCTGAGATAGTTTGTCAAAAGTGCAAGGTCTGAATTCATGTTCCAGTCCACCACTGCCAGTTGAGTGCATGTGTAGAAAGTGGGACTTTCTGTTAGTGTTGCCTGTGCAGTACACAAATTCTATAGCACAAGGCTTATATTTCAAAAGGTGTCATTGACTGCTGTGTCTCAGTGTTGGCATTGTTGCCTCACTTTACCACCATTTTTGAAAGGTGTATATGTATGGCAGAGAACCAGGGGTATGTATCTCCAGATGAGTTATCAGGTCCCCTCACCTTGCATCACATTACCCAAAATGGCTCTGTGTAGAGGGCTGGAGGACATGCTGCCATACTGCATGGAGAGCAGTATGTGCAACCGAAGCTAACATTCGCACTGCCTATAACTTGACAAGGCTTTTCCCCAGCCACAGACAAGAAATAAACACACCCCAGCCCTGGGCTACCTAAAATAACACCCTGTCTCCTAGAGCTGAACTAAACAGATGGTAGGGTAGTGCCCACTATGTTTTTGACATGAGCCCAATGAGGAGGTTTTGTAATTAATTTGAGTATGAAAATATTCCTGGGACCTCAAACTGCCTCTTTAGCCACCATCAGTGTGGGACAACCAGAAACTTGGAAAAGAGGAATATTCTGAATTAGTTTGGTTGTGATTCTAAAGGTCCTTTTACACAGTGCCTAAAATGCCACCAATCTGACAATGACATTAAGTTGGTGTATTTTTTTTAGGTATAAAAGGTAAGCAACGGGAAACCTGTCTACGTTGCTTTCCTTCAACGGAGGTAGTCTACTTTGCTGATTTCTTTCGGCCCCAGCATTGTATCACTTTGTATGAGTCAGGCATTATAGCGTTGGTGGCTTCCTCGCGCAATCAGTTTTTTCACACAGTGACTTTACGGTCCTGACATAGGGCACTTGTTTGAGAAAAGCAATCTCAAAGTTTTGGAAAGGGTTGTGCCTTAAAAAAATATATATTCTCAATCATAGCCTGTTTATTGGATTTCTCTTTTTGTGATTATTTGAAATTATTGAATTAACTTAAAACATTAGCTGCAGATGTCTGCTGGTCTTTTTTGCTTGATTTTATGCTAACAGTACAGTACGAATCTTACATATTGCACCTTTAAGTGAGTTGCACTTTGCAGTGAAACCAAAGGCCATGCCACGTACAAGGGTTAGAAAACGTAGCTTTCCCAACTTAAGACCTGACTCCAGCCCCTTACATGCTATTAGAAAAGGAAACATGAAGTAACAACTTTTTCTAAACATGTTGCAGGCATCAAATTCAAAATGTATTCTTCCAAAGACAATAACATTTCTCAGTTTCAGAATTTCATATGTTGTTGTACTATTTTCAATTTAATAAAGGGATGAATGTTTTGCATGTCATTGCATTTTACACAGCATTCCAACTTTTTGGTAAAAAGGGTTTTACAAAAAACACAACAGAATATCAAAAAAGCAATTTTTTCAAAACGAAGCACATTTTACATTTTGACATTCTAACAACTGATCCACCAAAGACAACTGTATTGCCAGTCCATTACTGTACTGTCAAATACAGGACATATAGTAGTAATCATAAGTTAACCATACACGACAAGGTGTGAACAATGGCAATGTCTTTGAAATTCAATTAATATATTTTTTTATAAAGCTCTTTTTACGTCAGCAGTCTCAAAGTACCTTTACAAACACCCAGCCTGAAACCCCAAAGAGCAAGCACAACAGGGATCATACGTAGCTAGGAAAAACTCCTAAAATAGAGTCAAAATTTAGGACTAGATCTATAAAGGAACTTGGCAGTGAGGGGTGGCCAAACCTTTTCATAAATATTAGTCTTCAGGAGTGCATTGACTGGTTGGGAAAGATTTTGTGAAGAACAGGAGATTAAATATTGGCCTATAATTGTTTAATATATATATTTGTAATTTTTTTTGTCTTTATTTCTGCTACTTTCATTGGGTTTGGTATGCATCCGGAGGATAGTAAGCCATTTTTTATGTCCACCATCGGTGGGCCAAGCACAGGATGTAGGTCCTTAAGTAGTTTTGTTGGAAACAGGTCCAGTTGACAATTGGTGGGTTTAAAACTCATAACTAATTTATTGAACATGTCAAGCGATACAGTGCAGGGCCTGCACTCTTCATTGAGTTCATCAATGAAATTCAGAGGGCTAATCAATCAATCAAATGTATTAATAAAGCCCTTTTTACAGCAGCAGATGTCACTAATTGCTTACACAAAATATGCAGCCTGAAACCCCAAGGAGCAAGCAACAACAGTGTTGAAGCACAGTGGCTAGGAAAAACGTCCTAATGTTAGGTTCCACCATTCAGGAGTGGTTCCGGAATGGTTTTGGGCCAATCCCCGATTTCTGACCCTTCCTTTTCTTCATAGCGGTGGAAAGTATCTCACCCTCCTTCAGCCCATGGATTAGCCAAGGATGATAACACTGGTGACCGAGGTTTGGATTCACCATGCCAAACAATACTTCCTGTAGTGCATGCAAAAGGAAGATATTCATTGTGAAGTTGACAAAATCTCATGGCCAAATGCTTAAGGCCGGATTGATGCAGATTTGTGTATGAACATTAATTTCATTCAATTTCTTTCAGTTCTTTCTTATAGTATTTGTTTTATTTGTGCATCATTTTTCAACTTCCCCCCAGGAGGTTTGCTTTTATGTTGGAAACATATCAAGACAATTGTATCGGCACAAGTTTCTGTGCAGTGGCCATGCATATTGCTCAATTTTCCAACGATTGCGAGACACAATCCTACGTGTTACGTCTTGAACATGTTGGTGTAAATTCAAATACTATGGAAATTATCAAGCAAACCAGGATACCTGTTTTTTTCTATCTCCTGTAATGTTAACAAGCTCTGAGAGGGTTGCATTATGTTATGTTTTGATGACTTGAATAATGTACTCATTGTATTTCATCAAAACCTAGTGGTTGAATCAATGATCTTGTAGTGAGGTTTAGAAACTAAATTAAATCATAATCAGTTTTTAAGAATGTAATTAATGTGTTACATGTGTGATCAGTTTGGAGTTTGTACTTTGAAAGTGTTTTGAAAAATCACCACATAATGTTGATAGTACCAAAGTAACAAAAAACAGTAATAATGTGCTACTGTACATACTGCTATGCTGCTAAATAACTGTCATCTGAATAACTTTTATGTTGCTAAACATATGGTGTCAGTGATAGGATATACTATGTGCTGTAATACTTTAGTATTCTCTTTCTCTTTCTTCAGGGAAAAACAGCCTAGGATTGACAAACTCTGACCAATCTCTGACATTGGACCCTTCTGGGATGAACGTCAGCTACTTGAGTTTGAAGAATCAGGGCATGAAGAGTCCCTCTGACCGATCAGGCTCGGACATGGCCAGCCCTTTGGACAAAAGTGAGGGCGATAGTAATAAGGGCAAGAAGAGGCGAAATCGCACCACATTCACCAGCTACCAACTAGAAGAGCTGGAGAAGGTCTTTCAGAAGACCCACTACCCTGATGTGTATGCCCGTGAGCAGCTGGCCCTCCGGACTGACCTGACAGAAGCCCGTGTACAGGTAAGACACACTTGAAAGATGACCCACTGAAGATCTATGACTTTGGAAGAGGGGGATCACTTTGGTTACTCAGTAATATAAACAAATGTATAGTTATCAATCATAAACAAATGCATTACTGGTAGCCTGATATAATTGAACATTATTTACTTCAGGTCAATTTGGGCTAATCAGGAACAGCTATCAACTTAAAGTAGCTTAATTAGATGGCAAATAAATCCCATGACTAGGAAAATGTAACTAGGAACGGCCAATGACTAGAAGACAATGTCTGTGAATAGAACAACATGAATCCCTCTATATCTTTGTTTTGGAGAGATTACCTCATAGAGCCAGCTTTCTGAGAGATGGATTTGCTCATCTGAAGAAGGGGCCAACACAGTGCAGGGGGCATCCACGGGCAAGAGCTGGGCCTCATATGTTCTCTGTCAAGGAAGCAAACTTTCCTCAACCTATGAGAGGACACACTATGCTCTGTTTAGCTTTGCACCACACCTTCTGAACATCTGAATGTAGCTCTGCAAACTCTGCACTGAATTTAGTGCTGCAAGAGGGTAACCAGGTCTGAACATCTGAACACAGCTCTGCAAACAGCTAACCAGCGTACAAACATACAACCTTGATGTGACATTCCCCTATAATTTGCATTTAATTTGTCTTCTACTGTCTGTCCCCTCATTCCAAGCTCACACATAGAGGAAAAAACATGTACATATGCAAACCAAAATCTCCTGGATTCATTATGTTGGTCTTCCATTCACATCCTGTTCAGCACCCAATCTGTCCCACTCATGGTCTTGGTGTAAAAACCTTCTGGGAATATGTCCCACCTATGTCACGATACACAAGACAACAGATACCAAAACTGTACCTGTATACTTTCAGGTTGTAGAATGTGTAAGTACATATTATATAAACGAATGAGAGTGCTTTGTATAGAGTCCGATGGATGAGAGCTGGCTGGATCAGGTCTTTACATGACACGTGGGGGTACAGCACGTTCCTTAAGCCAGAGGGTAGTAATTCAGCCTGGAGCTCTGTCTCTATCTGAATGTATCCTTTTTCTTTAACTATCAGTTGGCTTCTGGTGTTAATTAAATGTAGTTGTTTGTTTCTTGTCTTTGCACTTCCTCACGTAGGAGGGGACAGCATTTGAAAACCAGGGGTTTAGGCATCAGGAAATTGAACATAAAATGAAAAACAACTCTAGTTTAAAACATTCTTAAATTTTACCTTTCAAGTTCCAAAATTACCTACTCTTGGAAAGAATACATGACCGAGGAGAGATATAGATATTGTCAGAGGGTAGAAAGCAAAAGGGAGAACTTTGACTATCTTTCAGCTCTTTAACAAAAACGTTCTGAGACCATATGCTGCCCATGCACTGCCGGTTAATTTTAATCAGTAAGGAAAGCTTTCTAAACAGATGATGTGAAGCTTAGTTCCAGTACTCTGTGCCATGAATTTAAGTGCAATCACAGCCAGACTGATATCAGGTTACCCAGCTTTAAGATTGGCCCTATGATGGTGTGTGGAGTGGGCACCATACCTAAAGAGGCTGAGCCTCTGAGACCTCTATTTAGATGCATTTCACCAGCTTTGAGGAACATTTTAACACAATAATGCTTTCAATAAACAACCATTTTAAGCTCAGATGTCAGAGATATTTTTTTTAAAGGAAATGTTCTTGTTTCTGTGAGAAGACAAAGGGAGGGAAGGGTTTGGACAACTAGAGGTATAAATCTCTCCACATTGCCTGTATCAGAGGCCTAGATGTCCTTTCTTATTCCTCTCCTCTCGGATTGCCCATCCATCAATAATTCCTTCACCCATTTTAAGATGTGGGCCTGAAAGTGTGTAGGCACATGTGTGTGCATGTTTGTATGCATGTGCAGAGACACAAGAGGCAGAGGTAATTCACAGGAAACATAATGTCGGGCTGCATCTTTGGCTATAAGCCCAGAACTCCAGACTGCAACCAATTGGTTGCATTTTGCGACTGTTTTCAGAGTTTCGAGTCATGTTTAATTGGTTGTAACAGTGCGACCTTGAAAACCAAACCTAAATAATCCTAACATTCACCAAAAATAGGGTGACCAGACATCCCGTTTTTCCCAGGACAGTCCCATATTTCAATCTGTTTTCAGTTGACTCAATTTATTTAGAAAAAATCCTGTTTTGTCCTGAATTCTCAGTTGGTCCTGGGTTTTTAGTGGTCTGACATACTGCCCATTCGGCTAAAAGCCCAAGCACCTGTGAATGTGAAATCCCACCTCACTGTAACAACCCCCCATGTAGGTAATTATATTTTTTCAAGTAAATCTTGAATTAAAGTGCACAGCTTTCTATGACAAACACATTAAAACAAGCGGAATGTGACAAAGACTGGCTCCTGCGAAAATTACAACAGGCCACCAGACTCCACACCCCCGGATCAAATTAACAAAAGATAGTAGGCATAATTCTTTTATTTAGTACAGTTGTTTCCCATATGAAATGTAGATATTGCAAGCAATATTTTGTTGTTGTTTCAATCCAATTTATTAATTTGTCACTTATGCAATATTTTGTTATGGTATATCTTTTACAGTTGAAACGTATCTTCTTTGCTAGAGAGACACATTGTTTTGTTCTTAGTGAAACCCTCTTTTGTTGCTTTATTCCAATTCATTCAGTCCAAACACAATAGACAATAGACACATTTAGGGCCCTACTTTGTTGTGCATTGTGTGTAGGTGGTGGGTGTGTGTGCTCGGAGTTGGGGGGGGCTGAAATTACTGTCCTGTATATCACCCTATTGATTCTGGTCACCCTAACCAACAAGAGACGTTCAAAAAGTACTGTTCATTCATGTCAACCCATCACTACTACAAACAAGGTAATGACTGTGACAACAGTTGTTGGGTGTGAAGTTCAACAAGTCTGTAATATCCCATTATTAGTTCAAATCAGAGATCAGTCTACAAATAACAAGCTCCCTCACTCCGGCATATGCTAAAGTCACAATGCATTATGTGCTCAGTTTATTGACATCATAGCAAACTGTTAACAAATTTACTTCACTTAAGCCACATCTTGACAAGTGTTGGCAATAAAACATATTCTGAATGCGGTGCTTGTATGTAGTGATTTCACTTTCTGTTTATTGACCGCAAACAGTGGGCCATGATGCTCTGGGTGTTACTTAAAGATCTGAGTCAGTAAAAAGAGTTGAACTTCCCATCTCAAGTCCTTATTGCCACATTGAAATCTAGCATGGCAAAATACAAGGTATTCACTAAAATTTTAAATTACAATCGCTAACTCAACCCAAGACACCTTGAAACCTAAAAAAGTGTTTCCTGCAAGGTTTTATCCAATAATAACCGTCCCATATCCCATCCAATTTTTCCACATCCAAACCTCCAACTGAAGACAACATTAATATTAGGACAGAAAGTGGCCTTGATAGGTCCTCTCAAATCTTACAGTTGTCAAACATCTCTGAAATTGTGAAGAGCTGTTCACGCACCCTGACCCAGGCCAAAGCCGAGGGGCAAATTGTATCTTTCAGGGTGAGGCCCCTGTCAGGGCTCACCTGGAGGTTTCAAGATGGTTATTTATGGTGACTAACAACACTGCAGTTCAGCTATTCCCTCCAGTAACCCAGCCTTACCGACACACAGAGCCTCAGGCCTCAAAGACACATGGCTTTCCTTCTCAAAGCTTCCTATGTTTTTATCACGTCTTATTTAGTTTTATTCTATTTCTATTTTCTTATTCTATGTTTTATTATTATGCAGAATTGTATAATTCTCATCTTGATTTATTTTGTTATTAAATATATATTTTGCAATTGTTATACCAATCATAATGCAAGTTCTGGTGCTATCAGAGGAATAACCTCTGTGTTAATGTAGCAATCTGCGGACGACGGACAATGCAAGTTCTGTTTAGACATCGATGTAGGGTTTTTTCTCACAAAAGGACTGACGAGTTCATCCAAGCGCTGGAGCACAAGGATATGTTAACTGTAATTCATTGAGGGTGAATATACAATGCATGTACAGACATGGCATAAATGCCCCCCTGGAGAGAGCCAAGTAAGACATTGATGCAATGATTATCTCTCACAGGGACTGACTGGTTCATCCTAGCATCAGAATGCGAGGATTGAGTTAACGGGGTGTTGAAGTTCATGTAGTTCATGAAGTTCAAGTGTAACAATCTGACATTTTTTATTCTATTGCATTTTGTATTTTATTATTTTCCCTGTAAAGCACATTGCATGGCTTCTATGTATGAATTGTGCTATATAAATAAACTTTCTTGCTCCAATTACAACCAAAAAACATGACAGGACCACAAAAAATCTACACTGCTCCAAAAATGTGGGCACACTCAAAATGTAGACAGGTTTAGGACCACTGACATGTTACAACAGGCATAAACGGCCTTCACAATGGATCCATTCCACTCAGTCCTGACCTTTGACCAGCAGGTATGGTTCCAGAATCGCAGAGCCAAATGGAGGAAGAGGGAACGCTTTGGTCAGATGCAGCAGGTCAGGACACACTTCTCCACGGCATACGAGCTGCCTCTTCTCACCAGACCGGAGAACTATGCACAGGTACACAAACTTAATTTGTTAAACAAAAAATATGAAAATCATCAAGACTCAATGATGTTTCATCTCTTAGTTCCACAAAGCAACACTATTGCTGGGGTATTGTAATGACCATGAACTTGTTTAGGGAATCTTGATTTCTATATATTCTGTATATTGAAACTCAACAGTACGGGATTTGGCAAATATTTATATTTATTTTGGAACATTGTGTTCTGTACAGGAATATCATATTACTGAGAGAGATCTCTGCAACTTGGAGATGTACTGTTGGATGTCTTATTTTTAACTATTACCTACAGAGAATGATTATTTTTTTTCAAATGGTTGCCCTCTCCTGGTGATTTGCAGCATGTACAAATAAAGAGAAAAGTGATTGGTTTCATTTACAATTTATCAGTAAAAACTAAATTCATCATTACCAGAGCTCCCACACTGAACATTTTCTAAAGCTGAAAGGAATAACATTGTGTTTATATACAGTTTATATACAGAACCAGTCAAATGTTTGGCCACACCCATTAAAACATGTATGGACTCAGGATCACTTCCAAAAACCATTGTCTGTGAATACAGTACATGGCTGCATCCACAAATGCAAATTAAATCTCTACCATGCAAAGAATAAACCAGATATGAACAAGATCCAGAAATGCCGCTGCCTTCTTTGGACTGAAGCTCATTTAAGATGGACTGAGGCGAAGTGGAAAACTGTCCTGTGGTCTGATGATTCAAAATTCAAAACTATTTTGGGAAATCATAGACGTCACGTCCTCCAGAATAAAGAGGAGAGGGACTATCCAGCTTCTTATCAGTGCACAGTTCAAAAGCCAGAAAAATATGACAAATGAGACACTCTCTTTAGTTTGGCCCTTTGAAATGTGTTGGCCCCTTGGTTGAGAATGAAAACGTTTCTGAATAATAGTAATGGAAAGTTTATCACAAATGGATTTTTTTTTATTTGAACTGTTTTTGCAACAGTAATTTAATGTACAATAGACAACAGTGAAATCAAACAGTTGGCACCTATTCAATCAATGGTCCATCCATTTCTGCCTTTGATAGATTGTGCTTTAATTCTGAGGAAAAACAAAAATAACAAGTGAATCTTTACATTACTATTAAAACCTTACTGGTCTTCTAGGAGATCAGCATGTGTTTTATCCCCCCCCCCCTTCCCCCCACAGAAGCCTCTAGTTCCTGCTCTGAGGCATGTCAGGTGTATGGCTGAAGGGGCTCCCAGCAAGATTCTAGCCCAGGCATACACCAAACAAGCTGAAATCCTATATCAAGCAAGAATGGGAAAACATTTCACTTTCAAAACATCAGCAATTGGTCTCCGCAGTTCCTAAATATTTACAGAGCATTGTTAAAAGAATAGGTGATGCAACATAATGGTAAACATTCTCGTGCCCCAACTTCTTTGAAATGTTTTGCTGAAATCAAATTCAAAAGATATTTGAAGACTGTCACAAGAAAGCTAGACCCAGAGTCACCTCTGCTGCAGAGGATATGTTCATTAGAGTAAGCAGCCTCAGAAATCACCAATTAACCCAAATAAAAGCTTCACAGAGTTTAAGTAACAGACACATCTCAGCAGACACATCTATTTTAAAAGAGATTGCGTGAGTGAGGCCTTTATGGTCATATTGCTGCAAAGAAAACCACTGCAGAAGGACACCAATAACTTGCTGGGGCCAGGAAACATGAGAAATGTGACCTGTGGAAATATGTCTTTTGGTCAATCAATCAATCAAATTTATTTTATAAAGCCCTTTTTACATCAGCAGTTGTCACAAAGTGCTTTCACAAAACACCCGGCCTTAAACCCCAGGGAGCAAACAACAGTAGTGTTGAACTTCAGTGGCAAGGAAAAACTCCCTAAGAAAGCCGAAAGTGTAGGAAGTAACCTAGAGAGGAACCAGGCTCCGAGGGGTGACCAGTCCTCTTCTGTCTGTGCCAGGTGAACATATTAAGAGACCAAATTGTAATAGTAAATCGATGCATTTGGGCTGAGCCCAGAGTCTATTTAAACCTAGTCTAGATCAGAGGCATGACCAGATGGAAAAGGACAGGGACAGACGGGGAGAGGGGGGGTCAGAAGAGTGGCAGCTGTAATCGTCAGGTATTGTCTTGATCTGCAGCACAACCAGGAGGACTTTGGACAGGGATCATAACGAGTCAAGCCTGAAACTCTGCAGGTGTGGGTTCAGAAGTCATGTCCTCCAAAGTTTAAAACAACAGTAGACAGGGAAAATGTTGACCCTACTCCCCCAGCACAATAATATAGCAGTGTAAGACCTTGGGGCTGAGACAGGGGGGTCCAGTGACACTGTGGCCCTATCCAGGGGAGGCCCCGGACAGGGCCCAACAGACAGGAAATCAATCCACCCACATTGCTAAGCATCAACCAAAGGGACACCCACCAACCGCAATCATCCTGAATGAGGGCCAAGTATTGCCAGCAGATTACAGCCCAGTTGCACCAGTGCGCAACAGAGAGACACCAACAAGCCAGTGACTCCGCCCCCAAATGGCATTGGAGGGAGGGCATTCCAGTGGCGATGAGCGCCCACCTGGCAAGACAGCAAGGGTGGACAGTATCAGGCCTTTCTGGTCACCTTCATGCCCCTGGGCCAGACTACACTTAATCATAGACCAGGCTGAAGAGATGAGTCTGCATTTCTCATTTAATTGGCAAATCATTCCAAAGTAGTGGAGCTCTATGAGAGAAGGCCCTGCTTCCAACTGTTTGTTTAGAAATTTTAGGTACAGTTAAAAGGCCTGCATTTTGTGATCTACGGTTACGTGGTCTGATTTGTCTACATTTTAGATGGTTGGTTCCAATCACCGTGTCTTGCTGAGACCTGGAGTGGTTAAATGAATGATCACAACATGTGTGATTCCCACTCTTACAGGGATAGTTTGACCTAGATTCATATTTAGAATAAAGTCTGCTTAACCTAAGCTGTTCTTGAAGGCCCATGGAGTCATTTTCACAACAAGCCATTATTCACCTCTGCCCCACCCTGAAATTAGCATTATTAGCATCGTACAAATTCATTATTAAAACTATGTTTCCCGAGACACAAAAGCTGCATTGTAAGTGCAAAATATCTCAAAAGTTCATAAATATGTCAATTTCATTATCAATTTGTAAATTATGATTTTAGATCCAATTCTCTAATTGTACTAAATTACAGAGTGAACACTGATATTTTGTTCGCTTTGTATTTTCTTTGAAAATGCTGACACTTAAAATCAATGATTGTAGCTGACATTAATTTTAAAAATAGGAAATATTTTTAAGAAAAGTAAAAAAATTAAATATGTTGCTTGCCTAACCCAACATACATTTTGATAAGTGGTCTGAATACTTCAGTAGGACAGCATAGGATTTTGTTTTCAATTAAATTGCATAAAAGCCTAAAGAGTCATACTTTTTTGGGAGGTATTGTGAGGAATCACTTGAATTGCTTTTTTAATGTTCAAACAAAATGCATTGTAAGAGGTAAACACCCCTTATCTAGCACCAATATGTATTACCCATTTCTTGATGCACAGCAACCATTTCTCCAAGAATGCTGATAATCCATCTGCTATCATTGTTGGGAGTTGAGGTAAGCCTTGGAAGAACAGATAGAGGCTACAAAAATCTTTGTTTTATGGACAAACAAATCTCTTGACAGCATTTTAAGCTGAGGTTGGTTTTTGCCTGTAATACAAGGACATATCAGCAGGCGAAAATGCAGTAACCTCCTTCCCTGCTTTTTCTTTTGGTCCTCTTGAGTGTGCGGTAGCCGGCTCCAGTGACAGAACCTACCAACAAGTGCAAGTGTGTTTGTCTGTGCAATGTTGTGGAATGCTAATCTATGCACACCTCATCTCTCAATAATACCCAATCCCCAATATCAAATCCCCCCCACTTCCATCCTACAAAGCAAAGACATACTAAAGAAGAAAGAATTTGTCTTGGTCACATTTTATGCTAATCTGTTTTCCATCCTGTTGTCATATGGAAATGGTAGGGAGAGCAAACATGCACCATTTTGGATGTGAACAGGTGGACACCATTTTATCTCCTCCTGTATATTTACTAGAGGGTTTAACAGTCCAGAAGAGAACTTCCCCCAGCTGTATTTTTTGTTTCTTATCAAGAGCAGGAGTTTCTTTAGCACGTTTTCCATCTGGTAACATGAACACTTTCAATTACACCTCTAAGCCTGAACTAACAACTTCATTTGTAATGAAAGAGAAGCGAACCTAATCTGTGTCTTTAGCTAACATTCCATTCATTGTACTCCATGTCACTGTTACATAACCTAGAGGTAGCCAGGTTAAACCTTCAGTATATCGGTTATGGAATGCCGAAAATAAAACAGTTTACAGTTATATTCCCAAATATTTCTGGTGGTTTTTTGAAGTACGCACCTGTGCATGCTTTTGGGGGTGACATAGGCTTGATCGCAACTCCTTGGGCAGTAAAATAGGGATTTCCATGATTCTCCTGTCTTTTCACTTGACGAAAAAGCCAGTTATTTTCAACTATACTGATAGTTATTGTATCAGTGTCATTCACAAATGAAAGTAAAATAAGCGTTCTTGTGCCATGAAATTAAATATTTTTGGTATGTGAAGTTCATCTTCAGTCTTGCTAGCAATTACTAAATTCTTGTGACTATTCCAAGTAGTTAACTAGTAGATATTAGTAAGCCATTACTGGCTAATACGCTGTTAAAATGGCCAGTGGCAAAAGCCATACAGTTCATAGATGCTATTTCTGGTGGATGTAAACTTAATAAGAAAAGTTAGTCAGTTTAACAATGCTTAATGGTGTCTTGTTAAATATTCAAACTTGGCGTGATGTTAATGAAAATGACAGTGAATCGCCTAAATGTTTATTAATGACTAGGATTCTGGGTTTTCATACACCGAGTAATAACTTTTGATTACAATATAATGCTCTGTCTGCCATTTATATTCAAACGAATTCCAAATTCATGTAGATGAGTTATGGAAATGAGATCTCAAAAAGCCCACTGCCGCCAAATCAATTAATATATTTTAATACATTTTCATAAACTGAAATCAGAATTCCATACTGATTCACTGTCAGTCCATTATACACTGCTCAAAAATGTGTTATCATCACAGTATAACACCAAGTTAATTAAATTTCAGGGATATCAATCTGTACAGTTAGGAAGCATAAGCAGTTGTAAATCAATGTCACCTGTTTGATGCAAATTTTTGCAGAAATAGCAAAAAGAAAGGGTTTTGCAGGTGGTGGCCACAAACAATTGCTCTCTCCTTCTTGACTGATTCTTCTATAGTTTAGCATTTTCTAGATTCCTTTTCACTATTGGTAGCATGAGGCGGTACCTGCAAACCATTCAGGTTGTGCAGGTCGTCCATCTCCTACAGAATGGCACACCATACATGCCGCCACAAGAAGGTTTGCTGTGTCTCCCAGTACAGTCTCAACAGCATGAAAAAGATACCAGGAGATGGGCCATTACATGAAGAGAGCTAGACAGTGCCATAGATGGGCATCATCCTTTGGGCGAGGAGGAACAGGAGGAGCACTGCCAGAGCCCTACAACATGAGCTCCAGGGGGCTACTGGTGTGCATGTTTCTGACCAAACTGTCAGAAACAGTCTCCATGGGGGTGGCGTGAGGGTACAGGACCACGCAGCTCCATTGGCATTTACCAGAGAACATCAGAATTGTCAGGTCCACCACTGGCACCCCTTTTTCTTCATAGGTTTGAGCAGTGTTTTTCAACCCTGGTCCTGGTACACAGGCATACTGCCCTGCATGTTTTCGATCTCTTCCTGCTCTATCACACCTGATTCAAATGATCAGCCCAAAATCACATCCTTGATGAGCTACATCAGGTATGGGAGGGCATAGAGAGATCTAAAACATGCAGGGTGGTGTGCCTCCAGGAACAGGGTTGAAAAACACTGGGTTAGAGCATTATTCTGCATCAAATCTTAATATATTTAGTTAATCTAGACCTGATGGGTGATTTATGTGTTCCCTTCATTTATTTGAGCAGTGTATTATTGAAATAATGTGCACTAAAGTTGATTCAACCAGTTTGTGCCCAAATGGATCGTCTTTCTGTTCTATAGTGCATTAAACATTTGTTGTGCTTTTGTTTATGGAAATTGCAGTTTTCATGAATGCTTAATGAATTCCTGAGAGTCTAAAAATTGTATTTATAATAAATCAGCTGAACACATTACTAGCAATGTGCATTGTTTTCCATTTTCTTTTGTGGAGTAATTTTCTTTAACATCAAAAAGTTTATCCCACTGTTACAATATTCTGTGATCGAGTGATTTTGTTCTTTAAAATTACTATTTTCTTGCTACCGGAACTGTTTGGTATCTAGACTAAGTTTCCTTTCTGTTTCAGATCCAGAACCCATCATGGATCGGTGGCGGAAGTGGAGCATCTCCTCTACCCGGCTGTGTAGTGTCATGTGACACAGTTACCTCCTGTATGCCCCCTCAGTCTGGCAGCAGTGTATCTGATTTCCATGGCGTCCCAAACCCTGGGGGTCACATGGGTCAGACACACATGGGCAGCCTGTTTGGGGGTCCTGGCATGGGGTCAGGAATCAATGGGTATGATCTGAACAGCATGGACCCAGACCTCAAGTCCTCCAGCATTGCTGCCTTGCGCTTGAAGGCAAAGGAACACAGTGCAGCCATCTCTTGGGCAACATGATGCCCCAACCCAGCAAAACAGGGGCCTATTTGAAACCAACCAGATAGCATCCAACCCGCAGCAGAAAAGGAAGTCTGGGATAGAAATATTGATATAAAAAATGATCATAAAAGCACTGTAAATTGCTGGATAGCAAGTTGCTGAAGACAATGGCAAGGAAATGGAGAGTGTACTTCTTTACTGTACAGGGTGGAGAAACCAGCAGACATCAAAGATTAGATATTGAAAAGTCATTAAGACACACAAAGCATGATGTCTCACATGATGTATGAATCTATAACTTTGCATTAGGTCTTCTACTCACCACCATATATGGTGACGAAAGGAAATCCAGTGGAGGAACATTTTTAACTAGATTAAAATTGTCTGCTATTATGGACATGTCCTCATCTATGAAACATTCAATCTCAGTATAGTTTTCTGCTACCCAACTAGAATGTTATAACAGAATGTTAGACTTGAAACTTTGCCAAAGTATTGAAATACATGCTAAATGGCATTAGCAACATTTTGATATCTCTTGCTCAGCTCCACCCACCTCCTTCCTTGTTCTGCACACCAGAGGCGTAGCTAAGATCACAGTACATTTGAGATCAAGGGCTTTAGCCCCGGATGCCCAGGCCTAACAACGCCACTGCTGCACACCATCTTTCATTTGCTGCCACTGGAAATCATGCAGATGTGATCTTGGGTGCGTTACTAGTATAGGTAGTAATAAACACAAACAAAATGTAATTCATTCAACCAATCCCTGCACTTATTCTGTAAATACAGGTAGTGCTTTTTGTGCAGGTGTTGTGATGTGTGTGCTAACACATGCTGTTGCATGTTTATATAGCCTTATTTGTCATTATACTTTATTTGCAGTATTTATATTTGAAGTTTTTTTGTCACAGAATCCATTTTACAATTCCTTGGTTGATTTTGCTGTGTGCTTAATATCATTGTGGTGATGAATGGTGAAATTGTAACATCATGTCTGCGGCAGCAGCGTCCATTTTAAAATATATATATTTTTAAGTTATTCATTTTCCTGTCTATTCTGCCAAAGCCTATCTCCCCCATTAACTAAAGCAGTCCCATAGTATGATGCTGCTGCCACCATACTTGATACAGTGTTCTTTGGGTAACGAGCCATGTTGGCTTTGTGCCTTAACTTTTGGAATTAAGGTCAAAACGGTAATGCATTTTCCCACATTGATGAAAGCATAAAACCTAAATGCTTTCATTTCCGCCTTTCTTATGCATACATACAATTTTTAAAATGAATAAAGAAATAAGTTCTTAATTTTTTTATTTATGTTTTAATCATGTACATTTCATACACACCAACAAAAATACTGGGGAGACCACAATGGTAATTATTTTTTTTTAGGATATTCCCACATGGCTTTGGGAAATGTATAGACTTAAATGTTATTTTGTGAGATACGGCTTCTATCTTGACAGCCTATCCCACAGCTCATCCTTGTGGAGAACACGCACAGTGCTTGTTGAATGCAGGGAGTGTCCAGTTCCTGAGATTAATTCCTGACACTCCTTTAAGGTTTTAGTTTCCTTGATCAACTTTCACCTTACCATACATTTTGGTTCTCACCTGCATTTATTAATGATACTTCAGTGTCCCATAATATGTAATGCCTTCAAAAGACTGTTAAATATGCCTCCTGATCTGGACCATTCAATATCTTAGTGATCTTTTATTTGCTCCTTGTGGATTATGGCAATCTCTGCAATATGCAACCAAGAAACCTTCAAGGAAGTTCTACAAGAACTACTGATTTTCTTTTGGGCAAATAAAAATCCCTTCAATTGATGTCAGGTGAAAGAAAATTACCTTTACCTATTTGGTATGTAACTGATTGAATCTAAACACTGTTACAACTCCCATTATAAATAACATGCACACTTTTGCAACCAAGGAATTGACAGTTTGTCATGGTTTATTATTTTTCCAAGAAATTACCCATTTGTTTTTCACTTAAATATTGTTGGTTACAAGATATTATTTATTTCAGCTTGCCCATCAACTAAAGATGTATTTTCAATAAGGGTGTATCAATCTTTGATATCCACTGAAGTAAGAACTGTCAGGAAGTGATGGGTCCGAAACTCCAAATCATGAGTCATAGTTGACCTGCTGCTGCTAATCAAGGTCTAGTTTAGAATTTGGAAGACATTTAAGAATTTGAGATGAGCCCCTGTGCTCTTAGGGGTTGCTGGAAGGCCAAACAGGCCGCTGGGTTCCAGTGTTCTGGGAGGACAGCGTACACAGCTGCGCTCAAGGGGTAAATGTAAAACAAACAAGCCTTGCACATGCTTCCCCTCAGCTGTCATGGCTCTGCTTTCAAAGCCCCCCACATTGCACTTGGGCTCTCCCTCTTGCTCCTCTGGCCAAATGCCTGTCTTCCAGCACACAGACCATACAGTGCCGCTTAGTCAGGCTGCAGCTTTTTATAATTAACAAAGGCATATATGTGGACAAGGACTTAATCTGGGATTCTGTGACAAAAAGATCTGTGTGATCCTGTTTTCCTGGTTGGCCAAAAGCGATCTCTATATATGGGGCTTATTAAAGTTGGTCAGGCTGGTTGCTCCTCAGAGCTCAACCCCACATAAAAGCTCAGGTAGACACAGAGTTGAGTTGTTTACCATTTGAATCCTGTTTTTACATATATTAAAAATATGTATTTTTCTGTGATCTGCTGTTCTCTTCATTTTAAAAATAAAAACAAAGCCCAGTGTAACAGACTGCCGAAATGCACACGACTGTCCACGATAAATCACAGGCTAATATGTGCAATACACTATATTTCATTTACTCTAGCCAAGCACAATCTAGCCTTTTGTCTTTGCAGTGTGTTAACTGATTTTGTGCACAAAGTATTGCAAAAAGGTTTTGTATTTGAAATCATCCTGTTATTCTGCAGGGGTCCTGGAATATCCATCAGTGAGAAAGCTTTTTCACACCATAATTATAATTTGTAATACTACTGAATGGCAATCAATATAAGTAAATCATTGTAATATAAAGCTGTGTTGTGTCCGCATGTAAAGATTTTTATTTAAATGTGACATATTGTGGAAATGTTACACATTTTATGGATTGTTTTAAGTTTGAAATACTTGTAGGTTGTTTTTTCAGTATGTCTTGAGTATTTTTTTATGAAGACCGATGGGAATTATTGATGTGTTTTAGTTTCAAGGCTTTTCGTGGCTTTAAGTTATATTGTAAAGCAATTTAAATAATGACACTACACTTGTGTTCACATTGTGTTGATTAAGTTTGTGCACTACAAAATATTTAAATGGTTTTACATGCATTAAAATGGAAACTTTTGTTTATACGTATTTAAGACATTACACAATTTTAAAACAAACCTCAGCAACTTATATAAAAAAAAATGTGTAAAGCTTTAACAGCCACAATAAGTGGTTTCCTACTGTCCCCTTTGATTATTTAAACTGTAATTAAACACACAGGGAGCATTTGGGCAAGAAAACCAGCACACTCTGCTACAAAAGCGTGCTGATGGGCACAATCAACACCCCGGCCTTTTATAAAGTGCCTATAAAAAGCCCATAAACCCTTTTTCCCCAAATCAGCTCCTCAGCATTTCGAGCATTTACATTATATTATTTACCTTATCCATCCACTGTATGCCACAGATTAAAGGGAATGTTTCACTGTGAAATTGAATTAGATAAAAAAGGTAACTCAATTTGGATAAGCTTTCACAAACTGGCCTAAAAGTTCAAATATCGTACTTCTCATGGGTTCAGTATGAATTCAGCACTTCCTGTAGTTTGCCTCAATTGGGTAGAAAATCACAAAGCAAGCACTAAACATGAACACCAACAACAGAACATTTTCAAATGTTAGCTGTAACGTCCAAAGGGATTGTTCAACAGCTACTAAAGGGTGCATGCCCGACAGTGAGCACTTTGCTGTGTCGTCGATAAAAATATATTGAAAAAAACATGCCCATCTTCTTGTATTACAGATCAATTACCATATGCATTTCATGATAATGTCACACTTTCAGTGACAGTCTAAAATACCTCTGTATTTCAGTCCCTTTGAAGAAACATGAGCTCTGAAATGAGATCGCAGAAGCCACAAAAATGTCAAGCTAATTGAAGTTGACAAAAATACTAACAGCGCCCTTATGAACTGCTGACACTGTACAGGGTGGATTTGGAAGCGTATATAAACAACAGGTGACCGAGCATGAACACAAGGGCCCTGGTCAAACACGAGCTTTTGCTCAACCAGAATTGGAAGGACACAGTAAAGAAACAGATGGCTGCTACTGCTGCCTGATCATACGGAAACACACACTCCAACACAAATACAATTGTCCACTTCCATATGCTGAATACTTCTGATCAATCATATACATTTGTTCATTTTTCAGTTAGCATTATATAACAAAAAAAAAATGAAGGTTGTGCGACCGTCCCTTATCCCATGACAATGAAATGGCCATTAAAACAATCTTTATTTGGCAGTTTTTCAGTTTCTGTACCATTATATATTCGACAACACATGATTTTGGGACACTTACATAAACTGTACTCATGGTGATGAAATGCAAAACAATAGAAAAAAAGGTGTGCCATCTTGAAACATCCTTAAGAGAGGAACCAACTTACAGACTAACCAAAAGGTTAAACTGTCAACATTTGGGGGATTTAAGTGTGATGCAACCTGTTGCCTGTTTGGCTACCTGATTGGGGTGGGCAACCTAATCGGGACAAGGTCACATCTTGGTAAGAAAAAGAGGAAATTCTAAGTTTCTAGCTAGAACACAGGTCCAAGATGTTGATCTGCGAATTAGAGTAACAGGTTTGCAAAGACACCAGAACCGCCTGTTTACAACCTAACAAGCAAGCAGACTATTTCCAGTGTCCTCTGAAACTAGCTACATTTATCTAGCTATATAGTTTACATTAATACTGAAATGAGGGGCAAATATTTATTTTACAGGTTATATCAGACATTCCTTTCTTAGCAAATTAACTACAGTAACAAGATGCTACAGCAATAATCAATGTGGTTATTGCTGTAGCACAACATTAAAAAGCCAAAGAGAATGCCTGGATTTTGCCAATTCATTTGAAAGGTGATAGCAGTAAAACACTTTGCATTAAACACAATTTACCTGTGTTATGTCCTCCGAGCGTATGCAGAGCAAACTGACAATGCATCTCTCATACATTAAATAGCTAATATCAACAGTTAATTATTTGTATTTATAAAAATAATCATAGTTCAGAGATAAATTACTAAGTTTTCAACATATTAAATATTCCCTCCCCCACATGCTTGGCAGTGTCCCTTACTATCACCATGCCACAGTAAAATCTGACACAGCTGTGACTTATATACATTGATATTAGGGCCCCTGGTTCTAATACAGTAGCAGTGGACATCTGTCATACTCCCATCAACACAGTGGATTCTATCCAGTGTGCAAAATAAGTGTGCACAATATCATGCACACGTTTGTTTTTCTAACCTTGAGGATACCAGAGAAAATAGTCTCCCTATCCCTGGCCCCAGTGGTTCCCAAATCCTGTCCTACAGTATCATTTTGTCCAGGTTTACAATAAAGGCACATTTATTGTAAACCTGGACAAACGAAACCTAATCAGATTCTTGTTGTCAACATCAGACCCTAGATTTGTTTATGTTAATCTAAAACAACAACCAAAATGTGTGCTTATAGAGTACCGGAGGACCGGAGCTGCTAACCACTGCCTCACACTCAACTATGCCTAAAACAATTTTTTAACCTTTATAGTGGAAGGTTAAAAATCTTGTGGGACATTTTATTTACTATCTTTGTGGGTCAGATTTTACTACTGTTGTAGTAACGTCTAGTCCTCACATATATAGTTAAAATCAAATTTCTCTCAAAACCCCTCACACACATTTCATTTCCAATCCTTGTGAAATGGTTTTCAAAATCTAGGTTTCGTATCTGCTAATTTTGTACCAAACCTTAACGTCTAACCTTAATCTTAGCCCATAATGCCTAAAGCTTAAAGTAACACTAATTGTATAACTAGAAACCAGGTGCACCAGTTAACAGCTTTTACTTTCTATCTTAGTGGGGACTTTGGGTCAAGTACACACAGACTGGGACCAGTAGCACACACGTTTATTTTTCTATCCTTGTGGGGAACTGACACCCAAAACCCAGAAATCCTCTAGAACTAAACCTAACTTCAATAGCTAACCTTTATGCCTAAATTGAAATCAGACCCAACACCTAGCCTTAAACTTAAATATAACATCCTGCCCAAATGTAAATTTCTCACTAAACCTAAGCTGGAAATGCCATATTCCCTAGTGAGGGACCAGACCAGAAACTTTGCTGGGACTATTGTGACAGCTCTTCATCATTTCATGGGGACGTCCCGTCTCCATGTACACATAGACCTGGATCACAGACACACAACTGTTTCTCCACAGTCAGTTCAAATCAGTCTTTAGGAAGTGTTCCAGATAGTTGTAAATGACAAGAACCATAAGAGTTTGTCTCCCCTGAACTGAAAGAGTATGCATGGTTGTCTGGGTATTGTTGGTACAAAGCATTGTCTGGTTAGAGACTGCCGATGTTTGGGAAACTCTTGAGCTTCTCTGGAAAGTCGTCCTTGTAGAGGACTGGGTCTGCACGATGTTCCACTACTTTCAGAGGCATAGTGCCAAACACAGACGCAAACTTGTTGATGCACTCCGATCTGTGATGAACAAAGGAGGTTATAACATTTTGAATTAATCAACCACAAATGTAATATGTAAAGAATAGGTATGTATGCACGTTTCTCTATTTGATTAAGGCTTATACATTTTCAAGGTGACATACCTCTCAACCATGTGTGTTTGATCCAGAGACAGTCCATCAATCGCTGTGCACTCAGGACACTTGAACTTTTTCCTTGGGGTTACCTAAATGTGATGACCATAAAAAACTGTACATTTACAGTGATACCCTTTTTCTCAGTGACAATAGGTGGAGCAACAGATATCTCAGAAGGCAAAACCTTCAGGTTTAACATTTACATGTTATGATGAAGTGCTGCCACATCAGTGAGCAGTCATTAATGCCCTGGACGTACTGCTTGCATGCCGGTGAGAGACATTTGTACAATTATTAAAAGGACTGATAAATGATCTTCCCCCAGATGAAATGTTCTCAAAGGAGTTAAGGCTTCCAGCTGATTGACATCTGATGCATGTTTTAGAACCATCCAAATGAGTGACCATAACTCTATTTAAAAGTAGTGCATTATTTAGCCAATTAGAATACATTTAGAACGATTAAGTCATGACAGCTTAGTTCAAACATGAACATGTTTCAAATTAAAAGTAATTGAGCAGACGCTCCCACCAGAGCAACTTCAATTCATAACATGTCATACTTTTTCATACCGATAATGGGTTGGGTAGGACTGTTGGGTTCTGGTGGTGTGAGAATGTTGGATACTGTACCTTTATGGGGGCTTTCCCAGTGATGTTGGCCACTAGGAAGTTCATGGCTATATCTTCACAGTTCATATGGGCATCCACCCAGTTCTTGATGTCTCCTGGCATCTTATATGTGTACAGATAGTTGAAGTACTGGAAAGGAGAAAAGACACATATGCACAACACAGAAAAACAATATTAAAAGATAACATTTCCTCAAAACAGCCATTGCCTATATCAGCAAATTTTTGCCACTGCATGCTGAAAAAAAAATGAAGGTAACGAGGGCTTATGTGGATGTTATACACTGATCGCCCTAAACATTGACCACCTGCTTAATATTCGGTTGGTGCTCTGCATGCCACCAAAACTGCACCGACCCACATAGGCATTGACACGAAAAGACGCCTGAAGGTGTCCTGTGTGTCTGGCACCAAAACATAAGCAGCAGATCCTTCAGATCCTGTAAGTTGGGAGGTGGAGCCACCATGGATCAGACTTGTTGGTGCAGCACATCCAACAGATGCTAAATCAGATCGCGATCTGAGGAAATTGGAGGCCGGGGGAACAGCCTGAACTCTTCAACATGTTCTTCAAACCATTCCCGAACATTGTGGGAAATGAGGCAAGCAGCATTATCCTGCTGAGAGGCCACTGCCAGCAGGGAATACCGTTGCCATGAAGGGGAGTACCCGGTCTACAGTGATGTTTTAGGTGGCACGTGTCAAATTGTTGTCCACATGAATTGTTGTCCCTCAGAAATGCTCTGATCCAGTTCTCTGGGCATAACAATTTGGTCCTTGTCAGAGTGATCTCTACTGCTGCCCATTCCTCCTGCACACAACACGTTGACTACAAGAACTGATTGTTCACTTAACATCAAATCTACCCAGACCTTGACATGTTCCTTGTCAGGAAATTAGCAATGTTATTCGCTTCACCGGTGAGTGATCATAATGTTTTGGCTCATCAGTGTAAAAATGACATTGATTTTCACCTAGCAGTGGCTAAAATAAGTTGCAATATGCTGTCTGTTCCAATAATTACTAAATACTAAACATTGAAAATGATACCTTTAATACAGATACCGATTGTAATACTATTATGAAAATATTTTCCTTTGAATGGAGGGAGCTTTATTTGCTTTTAATCAAAAGGAGAGCTTTTAGTTGATTAACCTAAAGGGTCACCTTTGACACTTCACCCCTTAATGGACTCCCTGGCCTAGCTGTGAACATAATGGGCATGGGGTTTCAGTCTACAACTAACCTTGTGGTAGAATGCTGCTCCAGTTAATACCATGGACACCTCATTTGTCCACTCAGACTCGTACTTCCACTTGCCCATTTCATGGTCCCACAGGTGGAGACGACCCGGGTACCCTACTAGGCGGTCTGGGAACTCCCTCCACACCTGGAGAGGATGGCAGGAGAAACATACGATTAGGCCTTGAAATTCATTCAAAAGAAACTAAATTGGTAGGAAATGTAGCCTTATCTTATGCTCTACTGCAGGTTAGTGGGAGAAAGCTACCACTATGAATTTATTTAAGACTCAAGGCAACAAGTTTGCACTATAAAGAAATGAATACTATAGGCTCTCTCTGTGGTGTGCGCTTCTGCAATTGGACCCAGACAGGCAGTAGAGCCAGACAACCTTTCTTCCCAAAAGTGACCTGGCACTCATTTCATGTAATTATCTTCAAATTGTTCTGAAAACATAAATGCCTTCAGCTGAGTGTCAGGTTGAACTTCAGGCATGGTAAACATTTCCAGCACCAGAACGCCCCAGGGACAGCCTCACAAATACCACTATGAGAGGTTGATTTCAGCTCCCTAGATGAGTTTAAATCTGGTATATGCTTGAAGTTGCCAATGTTTATCTGCCGTCAAGGAAATATTAATGTGCTAAAGCCAAGATCAGGGTAAAATATCTGAGGTTAAAATTCTCATGCAAGATACAGGAGATTCTCTCATACCTCATATCCAAACTGGAGTTCATCAGAAGTTAGCATGATGATGTCATCATCAATAGCCAGCACAGCCTCAGTCTCAATTTCATCATAAGGAAAGAAGCGGTTGCTGAGTTTGTTCTCTTTGGTTCGAACCACCTTCAGTGGAACAGCAATCTTCGGCCACAAAGACTCTGATAAAGAAACCGAGTTAATAGGACATTTCAGAGAGAGACAGAACTTCCAAAATCCATACTGTAAATGCAGTTAGCATAGTGAAATAAATTCTCTACCCACATTCAATTGATTAATGTCAGGGTAGAGTCAACCCAACCCTGACAACTCTATGAGATTATTTCTCATAGCCAGAATTATGTTGAGTGTAGGTGAAGAACACAAGTTTGAAGACACCTGACATTGGTATGTCTAAAGTACATACATTCAAATTAAAACTTCAGTCAATGTTTTTTTTTCATTGCAAACAAGACAAAACTTCATCCACATTAATTTAAACATTGATAATGGCAGGGAAATCACACATTAAAATACCATCAAAATCTGTTGACGTGTGTTTTTGGAAAACTACACAATAATGTAACAAACAACCTTTTGGACGAAAACAATAGTAATTCATGCGACAGGACACTAGCTTAAGGTGATTTAACAGGACCTGTTTTTCTGAGTACTAGGTTTTCTAAAGCAGTAGAGATACTGTCAGTCTCCAGCTTGAATATAAAAGAAATGTAAATGACAAAAAGAATCTGCAAATATAACACTGACTATAACAATGGACACGCAGGAAGACATTTCTTGAAATATAACATCAAACAGAAATCTCAGAGCCTGCACTCCAGCAAAACCATCTTTCAAAATGAAAAGTTACCAAACCTAAAGTGTGATGAAATGTATTGCCCTTTTACTTACCATAAGCCTTTGTTAATTTGTGACATTAAACAACTATGCGAACTACCTCTTATTATGTCTAAAGGGCAGGACTGGAGGAGGCAGCTTGAAATACAGTACCAATCTAAAGTCTGGACATACGTACTCATTAATGGGTATTTCTTTATTTTTACTATTTTCTACATTTTAGAATAATAGTGCCAATATGTTTTCTTGTGACAAGGTAGTGCTCGTATACAGAAGACTATCATTGTCTGTATTGTAGTACCCCATATCATAGCAAGAACGGCTCAAATAAGCAAAGAGAAACAAAAGCCCACCATTAATTTAAGACATAGTCAATCAATCGAGAAAATGTGAAGAACTCCAAAAGTTTCTTTAAGTTAACAAATCTAGCTCCCATGAGGACCGCCACAGGAAAGAAAGATGCGCAGGATCAGTTCATTTACCAGACTAAAAAATCTTTACAACAGCGCAAATAAATGCTTCACATAAACACTCAGTAATATGAGACATTCTTGGGCCAAGAAACACCGGATAAGCAAAATAGATTGGTGGACAAGGCACACTCAACCAGCATTACTAACTAAATCAAGTAATTATCTAACAAAGCATTTTCATGAGTAACTAATCCTAACACTGGTCAGAATGTGTTCCATGTTGCCCAAGAAGTTACATTGTTTTACTCATTACCCATAAAACATTATTCCAGAATTCTTCAGGTTCATCCAGTTGCTTGTTAGCCAAAATGAGGATTCACATTTTTCATTGGCTTCCACCTTGCTAGACCGCCATAAAACCCATTTCTTCCCACTCTTTCTGATAGTCGAGTCAAGATGACTAACCATAGCTGTGAGAACATGCTGATTTATTTGTGGCAGGGCTGAACCGAATCAGGCCTGACTATATAGAAAAGTATTCCAACATTTGACCATGATAAACAGCTTTTAATGGGATGAAATATCTAGGGAAATAAATTTTTATACTTGAGAACTGCATTAGCCAACCTAGCCAAATACCTAGCCAACCAAAGAAATTAAACAGGCACCAAACGGCCATTTCTTCCACTCAGACAACACAACCAGGCAAAAATTACAGGAGGCAAAAAAACAATTAATGGTACTGTATAGCATGGGGGAGGGAAGGTTATAATCACAGCTCACCTTCAGGGGGACTTTTATTCTGGTTGTTCCACACCACCAGTAACTTGGCCAGGCTGGGCACCTTTGAGATCTCAGTGATAACCCGGAAAAGACTTTCGATGCGGTCATAGGTCAGCACAACAGCAGTAAACCCAGGGGACCTCGGTGGGATGAGGGGCAGGAACAAAGGGCTATTCACACTCGACCACTTCTGCAAAAATATGAAAGTGAACGGTTAGGATCACTCTATCCTATTATGTTGATATATCCCAAGCTAACTTCATCGCTCGGCCATCCAAGCCTAAGTTTCATTTTTTATTATGCTTTTATACCGACATTCTACTGATTGACTTCACAGTGAGGTCATCTAAAGTTTCCAAACAATGTTTTTCTATCAAACACAAATCATCTATTAGTTACTAGCAAAAGATGAACTGATTTAAAAGACCAAGCACCCGCTGAAGAGACCTGGAATGGAAACCGCACTTTATAAAACCAGGGGTGGCTGAACAGCATCAGATAAAAAGGTTTGAAAAATTCTAAGAAAAAGCAGACCGATATAGCAGAAATGTTTTTCACATGAGACTGCACCCTAATCTCAGCTGCATGTTTACTCTTTAAAATCCAACCAGAGATCAACTCACCACCACAGGGGGGTTGTTCCACTGTTCGTAGGTTCGCGCTGCATAAGGGTAGATGCGATCATTGATAATTTCAAGAGCCGTCATACCGATGGCCTTCATAGAGCTGAAGTATGCATCCCAGAACCAGCGGGTCTGAGGAAGTGAGAAGAACAGAATGCTTTTAATATAATTCTCCTCTTGTACCTCTTGACTAATCTTCACCTAACTAGAAGTTTTACACTTACAGACAAAGCTCTTTCAAAAATGCATGAATCAGGTCAGTGTGGCATAAACCATAAAAACATTCAAGATGGCAGTGTCTTCGCACATATATGCATATTAATTCGACTCAGATATTCATATTGTAATATCAATGTAAATTGCCACAACTGAAATAAGATGTAAAATAAGCAAATAAATTCATTTTGACCGAAAGGTGGTGAAATTGATAGTAACTTCAGACAGATGCTTAAGGTTATGAAATATAGCACACAGGCAAACATCAAATCAAATTGGCCATGTAGGGAAAAACAATCCATGCATTTGCAGTATCCATGAACACATTGTATACATGTCTCTCAGTGAAAAATTGGTGCAGTAAGGCAATTTAATAGTTGGATGCTGAAACCCACTCAATGCTGCTTGCAGTTTTAAATCTTGTTAGTAGAGTTTCTGCAATCCAAAGGTAAAATCCTATTGTGTTTGTTACTGTTGGTTATTATTATTAGGGTTTTGGCAGCTCACTGGTGAAACCCTACCAATTTTGTTCATTATTTTTAATGGGAAAGCACTGACGCTTATTAGGGACCAATCACCAAAGATGCTGGAACTCAATTGCTCAATAATTAGGGGGCCAGGCACCAAAGGTGCTAGAACCCTATTGTTTTTGTTAGTGGCCTATAGATCAGTCCCCTCAGGGTCAAGAGTCTTTACATTTTTCATAAATTTTGACTGCAAAAGGCTGAAGTACCTTGGCCATTATGATACTAAGACACAACATGGTTGCGCACTACCAGTAGTTTCTGAAAACACAAACGATATCTCCTCATGAACCACTAATTGGAATGACATGTAAGTAGGTATGACGGACCACTGGTCAATGGTCTTTCAGTTATTTAAGTAACAAAAAGAACATTTTAGTTAGAAGTTGCCAGTTAACGCAAAGTAACATTACTTTACAGATTGAAGCCTTGTCTGCAGGGAACGACGCTCTATATATGGGCCTGTACCTTATTCTAAAACACATTGGTAATTTGTGGATTTTTGTACTATATTTAACAGCATCAATATGCGTATAGATAACCTTCTTGAAGAAAGATGACTTTCTTAAAATGTTAATGCAATCCCACATTGCATTTTCATTTTCCTCTTTTGCCTTCATTTTTTCAGTCAATATGAAAATGTAAATGCAATCATGTGATTTGCATTTTATTTTTCATTTACTGGTACGGCACATTCGCTGTTAATATTAAAATGTTGATGAAAAGTCATTTGGCGCCGCCCCGTCCTGCTTTGTGGTTAAACTTCAAATGTCAATTCAAATGTAAAGAGAAACAGTGCCACCCTTTGCAATTAAACTTCCACAATCTTATGCCGTTTTCCTAACATAATGAAATGAACCATGCAATGACATTTTGTGGGAGTCTAACTGGTGTCATAATCTGACAGCTAGCAGTGACAGGCCTCTGTAAAACACATAGAAATAGGGATCATCCAGACACCTTCTCCAATTATTTTGTAAAGTAAATGTCATATCACAGACATAATATTACTGCATATGCCATTCATTCATTAAATGCTTGATGAGTGATGTTAAATGAGTGATGTTAGCTAAACTGCCTTAGTATTAGCAATTTGGGTTCTGTACATGCTAATTCCGCTCATGCACTGGCTAATGTTTGTAACATTGGTCTATAGTGTTTTTACATTATGAAATAGCCTACTGAGAACGACAGCTTTGTGGTCACTGCTACATAGTTTATTTATAAGTTTAAGCTCAGTTAGTGTTATAATGAATGGATGCCTTTACTAGTCAAGGAAGAGGCAGAATCTTGATGGTGAGATAGGAATGAGGAACAGAATGGAGACCAGATGGGAATGCAGAGATACAGATGAGGGAGAGAAGAGAGAGGGACCACAGGCAATCAGGATATGGCAAAAAGTGTCTTAAAATTGACATGGTTATATAACACACCAGAAATCAAATGGAATTACCTTTAACTGCGCTCAGATCAATTTTTTTGTCTGTATTACACTACAGCAGAATGTACAGACATTACTTTAAAGAGTGTACTTCACTATATGTGTACTAGACATTCTTACTTAGGTATTTTTATGAGTGTTACCTGTCTTTGCATCTCTTCCACCTGCCTGTGAGGAATACTCTTCAGAATGGTGTACATCTCTGGAAGCTTCTCCTCTGGTATGACCACAGATGCTCTGTAGAATACAGCAAAAAAAATCCAGTCTCAAACAGGTTTTCCCTTAAAAAAATGTCACATCTGCATATAAAAATAAATATATTTATTAGATGGGCACACAGACCCTGTGCCCTAGAACTTCTCAAAGATTCAATGATGTTCACATCCAGAGACTGGTTAGACCATGGAAGTTGTTTCACATAATCCAAGTGTTCAGAAAAACACTCTTGAATTTGTTGAACAGTGTGTATAAGGTGTGCATTATCCTGGAAAATTATGAGGATAGAGTGTTTGCACCATAGGTGGCACCTGAACCTAGGAAATGACCCAGGATACAGAACCCGATCAATGGCTTTACTGCACCTCTTCCAGTCAAGGACCTCAGAGAAAGGTAGGATGTAGGAGTCTGCTAAGATGACCGGGATACATCCAGCCTGCAGCACATCACTAAGGGTGGCCTGTCCAAGCCGAGCCCCGCGTAGCACCACACAAAACGACGACTCCTGGGGAACATACAACCGTGAGTTATTACTACATCAAATCAATTACGTTTTTTTTTTTTAAAGACTACCGTCAAACCAAGAATGAGAGGGGTCAGTGATCTTTCTTGCATGCTATTTTCTTGTTGTGAAAGAGCTCAGTAGATGACAAATGACCCCTTTTGCAGACGGTACAATGAATTGTAGTTTACCTCTGCAAAAAACAGACACAGAAGCAAACTGGACCATAATAGAGAAGGTGAGGATGGACTTCACGATTGACGTGTTAAGCTGCATCAGGATTGACCGGGAGATCTGTCTGATATTTCATTTGAAATGCTGTAAATTTACCATCGCTAAAGAAAGTAGAACTTTCCTGAGGGTCAGGATAACTATTTGCTGTTTGAACGAGACAACTGAGTAAGCCAACCATTTGACGAAAAATAGCACATTTACCTTTAATAAAAAAGTATTTGTATCTAAAAACATAGTCAAATGTTAAAGACCCAAAATCCGTAACTTTGCGACAGAATAAGAAATTTAAACATTCTGACCGAATTGTATACAATACAACTTTTTCGGTCTTAACCTTAACTAAAATTCCTGTTAACAATATTATTGCGGTATCTATAGAACATTTGAAGTAAAAAAATTATATCAGTCAAATTCATATTCAACTTTGTTTAATGTGTTTTTCTCTCCATTTTCTATTCCAAAATTGTCAAATGACAACTCTGTAGCATCCTGCAAGATACATTTTCTATTTAACCAGGTGGCCTGATTGAGAACAGATTTAAGAGAATTAACGAATACAATGAATGGTCAGTAGTTCGGACAGAATTTTTAAAGGCAGTAAGGGGAATGAGGTTCTCCAAATTCATTAAATTAGTCATCAGCGGCCAAAGGAGGAGAGGGCTTTTGGGGTGAACAGAGAGATGTATCTGCTTGAGTGCAGGATGCGGGTTGGTAAAGCTATGGTGACCAGTGAACTGACACGTACAGTGGGGCTTTGCCCAGCAAGCAATTGTAAATAAACTGGTGCCAGCGAGATAGGCGCCGGATGTGTAATGAGGGCCAGACAACTCATTCGCACTGTAGTAGACCACATCCAGTTCCTTCAAGGTTGCACATTAGTGTCTCACCTGGAGGATCTGGGGGTAGTCGAACACTTGTCCCTTGTAGCAGCGTTTCCTGGCAGAAGCAGCTCCCTGTGAGAGGTTGCTGCACTTGTCTAGTAGGAGCAGAGCCTCCCCATTTTCCTCCTTCAGCCTCTCCAGCTCTGCCCGGTACTCACGGTGGATGGCTGTCTGGGATGACAGAATAAAGTAGCGCCGGGGCCTGCCGGGGATCCAACATACAAAATAAGTTAAGCCTTTGTGACAGATGGTGACTATTTAGTATTTTCTAGGGCTGTCTAAATAAGTGTTAACATTCACAAGTAATTAAGAAAATCCTTATTGCCATAATGTTTTTGGTCACCGTTATTGCATTTTCCTTGTTGAACCTCAGAGTCAGCATAAAAAGCACTTGAGCCATCCAAAGATAGTCCCTCCCCAAAAACACATTGAATGAGATGACCAACCATCGCACCTAACTCTGACCCTCTACTCCAACTGATCCTGAAATGCTGTGATTAATAAAGACAAGTATTTTGAAACCCATTCTAATAACATAGCAGGATAAACAGCAAAGGCCAATAGGGATAAATTGGCAGCACACCCTGTTGCTCTCCTGATAGGAGGGGCTGATATGTGTTTAGAATATAACAGCTATTGTAAAAAGAATAAATGGTAAGAAAAGGAAAAACGTTGGGATTATATCAACCGTCTATTTAGACAAACTGGCTATGGATGCCGCCAGTTATTCTGGTACGGTGTTAGTGGCCGATATTTCAGCACAGTGACAAATTGCACTTTACTCCAAGTCAAGCACTGCACCAAGTTAACAATAAAACACAGTATTTATTTAAACGGAATGCAGTCCTTAAAAAAAGTGTCCATTAAGGGCAAAATTCAAACACATTCTAATATTGTGATCAACTTGTGAACCATATTCAAGTTAGGTGTGATTACATATCTTTTGACAGCATTAGATGGATTTTTGTTGTAGAAACCCTTGGATGGGCTACCTAAAAAAAAAAATCTGGCCACCCAAGAAAATATATTAAAATCCACCAATTACTTCAAGAAAATGTTTGGGCATTCTTTAAGGAAACCGCTCTTAAAAATCATACTTTGGACCATGGGCAGAAGTGCCGGTCGCGAACAGCACAGTAGTAAGTTAATCGTTTCTGTACTAACAAAAAGACATTTGAAGTAATATACCATGTCTATAAGCTAAGTTGGCAATATGTTTAAAAGTAAGCTAGGACATTGCTGCCACCTGCATTATAGTTTCATGAATCAAAGTGCTGTTTTAAGCTCACCCAGGCTGTTTCTCAGGCAGTTCCACATCTGCAGACAGTGGGCTATACACAGGAATGCTGACATCATAACCCTGCCTGTATGTCCACGTGGAGAAGCCACCACCTGCAAGCAGAGCCCTAACACACACACACACACACACACACACACACACACACACACACACACACACACACACA